>SJYV01030941.1:648493-692268 GCA_006410875.1 Neotragus pygmaeus
TTTGGAGCCCAAAAAATAAAGTCCGATACTGTTTCCACTGTTTCACCATCTATTTCGCATGAAGTGATGGGACTGGATGCTATGATCTTTGTTTTCTGAATGTTGAGCTTTAAGCCAAATAAGGAAAAACAACAACAACAAAAAAAAAACCCTGAAAGAATCCATGTGCCTGCCACCCGAAATGAATAAATGCTTGCTTTTAAATCTTTACTTCAGATCTTAAAAAAAAAAAGAAATAAACGTGTACAGAGTTAAATACCCCCATTTTCTTGTACCAGCTCTTTTCCTCTTCCTCCCTTATCAAAGCAACCACTGTGATGAATTCCATGTGTCCCCAGTCCTTGTCTTTGTATTCTCACTATACATCCATGTATTGATAAATGATGTATAACATTATTGCATGTCTTTAAGCTTGTATGAAAAATGGCATCTCCTATAGGTAAGATTGTGCAACTTGTTTTTATCCAACATTGTGTTGTCTAATCTGGCTCCGTTGCCACATAGAGACTGGATCCATGTATTCTCGTTGCTGTATAGTATTCCACCATTTGGAGCTCCACCGTTTATTCATTGTAGTCATACTCTCACCAGTGGGCAGTTTGTGGCTTTCAAAGCTTTTGGTTTCTATAAGCAATGTTTGTAAAACATGTACAGATTTTTCTCTTGGAAGTGGAGTGCTCAGTTGTTGGGTATGTGTATTTGCAATTATACTAGAATTTGCCAAAATCATTCTCCAAAGTTATTTTACCTACTGCTGAATTCCTGTTTCCCTGCATTTTCACCAATACTTTGTATTGTCACAATTTTCCATTTTTATAAAAAAAAAATTGAATTTCCTTGTTTAAGTTGAATATCCCTGTTTCCTGGTGAGGCCCTAATGTATATTGGATATTCAGGGTTGTTTTATAAATTGATGATTTATAGTCTTTACTCATATTTGAGTTGTGATCTTTGTCCTTTTGAAAAATTGACTTAAAGAATTTCTTTATATATTTCAAATATTAGTCCTTCCTTATGACTTGCCTTTTACTTTATTTTTTCAGAAGTTTTCAATTTTGACATTTCCTTTTTTGATTTTCATATCTTATAAAATAAATCCTTCCTTATCGCCATGTCCTAAAAGTTTTCTCCCAAGCATTTGAGTCTTTAAGGCATTTGGAGTTTATTTTTGGGCTTGGTGTGACACAGCGATCTGATCAAAAATTTTTTTTCCATAAAAGAAGCTGGTTGTCCTAACATACTTATTAAATGGTTCATAATGTCTCCACTAATTTATAATGCTTCTACTGTCATAAAATAAAGTCCAATTTAGGCTCTATTTGGACTGAAGTCCACGGCTCTATTTCTGGGCCTTCTTTTCTGTTTTACTGATATGTTAGTTTGTCCCTTTTCCCCCATTAAGTCCAGTTGAAAGTGATAAACTCCACAGCCTCCTGTCTTCACTGCCCATCTCCAATCTCCCTCCTCACGCTTGTCCTGCACTCTGTACTTATCACTAGACTCAGCTTTCCAGGCATCTTCGTCACCTAATCTGAGTATCTACCTTGTTCAGGCAGTGTGCTACACATGTTGTTCAGTCGCTAACTCGTGTCCTACTCTTTGCAACCCCATGGACTACAGCAGACCAGCCTTTCCTGTCCTTCACTGTCTCCCAGAGTTTGTTCAAACTCACATCCATTGATCTAGTGATGCCATCTACCATCTCATCCTCTGCTGCCCTCTTCTGCTTTTGTCTTCAGTCTTTCCCAGCATCAGAGTCTTTTCAGTGAGTCAGCTCTTCACGTCAGGTGACCAAAGTATTGGAGCTTCAGCTTCAGTGTCAGTCCTTCCAATGAATATTCAGGGTTGATTTCCTTTCTGATTGACTGGTTTGATCACCTTGCAGTCCAAGGGACTCTCAAGAGTCTTATCTAACGCCACAGTTCAAGAGCATCAATTCTTTGGTGCCCAGCCTTCTTTATGGTCCAGCTCTCACATCCATATATGACTACTGGAAAAATCATAGCTCTGATTATACAGACCCTTGTTGGCAAAGGGATGTCTCCGCTTTTTAATACGCTGTCTAGGTTTGTCATAGCTTTTCTTCCAAGGAGCAAACATCTTTTAATTTCATGACTGCAATGACCATCCACTGTGATTTTGGAGCCCAAGAAAATAAAGTCTCTCACTGTTTCCATTTTTCATTTATTCCTCACAGCTCTATTAGGCAATCCCTGTTTTGCCAATCAGGACTCTGAGGTTCAGCAACTGAGTAACTCACCCTTATCACACAGCCAGTAAAGGACAAATTCCAGGTAGATGTGTCCATTTGTCCCCAGAGTGCTGATGGCACTCCATTTCCATTTTTAGCCTTCATGATTACCACGATCTGGTCCCTGTCTAATCTCAAAATTCTTCTATCAGAAAAACCACTTGCAAGGTTGTCATAAGGATTCTGTGAGATTATAAATGTGAAAGTACTTTAGGACAACGCCTCGCACATAAAAGGTACTGAATAGACATTAGCTAAACTGGAATAGGAAGTGGGAAACAGTTGCCGAAGTTAAAAAAAGAAAGAGAGGAAGAAAGTTAGTTTACCCCCAGTCCTCTTATCCCTCCTTCATTTTTAAAATTAACTTTATTGGCATATAGTTGCTTTATAGTGTTGTGTTGGTTTCTGCCATACAGCTAAGTGAATCAGCTATAGGCCTACATGACTGTGTGCACACATGCTAAGTCACTTTAGTCACGTCCAACTCTTTGAGACCCTATAGACTGCAGCCTGCCAGGCTCCTCTGTCCATGGGATTCTCCAGGCAAGAAGACTGGAGTGGATTGCCGTGTCCTCTTCCAGGGGTTGTCCTGACCCAGGGATTGAACCTGCAACTCTTATGTCTCCTGCACTGGCAGGTGGGTTCTTTACCACTAGTGCCACCTGGGAAGCCCCATAAGTACACGTATATCCCCTGCTTTTGATCACTGAGGAGAGTTCCCTGAGCTTTGCAGTAGTTTCTCATTATCTCTGTTTTAGAATCCCAGTGGGAGTTGGGAAGTGTGAGTGGGAATTAGTGAGTAGGGGGGTGTGTGTGTGTGTGTTAGTTGATCAGTCGTGTCAAGCTGTTTGCTATCCCATGGTTTGTAGCCCACCAGGCTCCTCTGTCCATGAGATTTCCCAGGCAAAAATACTGGAGTGGGTGGCCATTCCCTTCTCCAAGGGATCTTCCTGACCCAGGGATTGAACCCAGGTGTCCAACCCTGCAGGCAGATTCTTTACCCTCTGAGTCACCAGGGAAGCCCGAGTAGGGGTAGAAACCATCATTGGATAGCTACCACTTCCTTTCTGCTGCTTCTGGTTACAGGCTCCCAAGAGCAACAGGATGACTGACAAGGAAAAGCTGACAAGGTTTGGACACCCTTCAGTTCAGTTCAGTTCAGTCACTCAGTCGTGTCCGACTCTTTGCAACCCCATGAATCGCAGCACGCCAGGCCTCCCTGTTCATCACCATCTCTCGGAGTTCACTCAGACTCAACGTCCATCGAGTCCGTGATGCCATCCAGCCATCTCATCCTCGGTCGTCCCCTTCTCCTCCTGCCCCTAATCCCTCCCAGCATCAGAGTCTTTTCCAATGAGTCAACTCTTCGNTGGCCGTGGTGACCCAGGTTTCACAGCTCCAGGCACCCAGAGCTGGAGGCGGACATGTTCCTCCCTCTCCGGGCTGTCTGGGCTCACAGTGTGGCCAGCCGTGCTTTCTGCCATTCCCACGGCAACAAGAGAACTACAGGACTCCCTTGGAGGAAGCACGTGAAACAAAGAGAGCCTTTCCAGGCAGCTCTCTGGCTAATGGGAACCACATTGGCGGTTGAAAAAAGCTGACTGGCTTGAAAAATCCCGTGGTAGTACACAGGCTCCCCTTAATGCTAGGGGATAATAGCCACTTGCAATTTTCTTGCTAATTGAAGTTTTCATAGGAAAAGCAAACACATACATACACATGCATGTTGTATTTCCTCACGGATTCTATTTCAGAAGCAGTAGGCTGTATACTTTGGTTCCCGACTCTCTTTGACTCCACCACTCACATCTGCGCTGTGTCATTGGCAGCTCCAGCCATGGCCCCAGGACCTTCTGCAGGGGTCAGAGTAAGAGGAAAACCACAGTGAGGACAGTGCCCTCTCTCCCTTGTTTCACTTGGAAATATCGTCTGACTCTTATCAGAAGCAATATCTGGGTCTTAAAAGAGGTGAAAACATCAGGTTGCTCAATGGGAAACCCCAAAGGGCTGCAGCCTGTTTTCCTTTGCTGGTGGTCTGATTTGGTGGGTTGAGGCAGCTGCTCATGGCCAGGGGGCTCTTCTCAACATGCTGCTGCTGCTGCTAACTCGTTTCAGTCGTGTTCAACTCTGTGCGACCCCATAGATGGCAGCCCACCAGGCTCCCCCGTCCCTGGGATTCTCCAGGCAAGAACACTGGAGTGGGTTGCCATTTCCTTCTCCAATGCATGAAAGTGAAAAGTGAAAGTGAAGTCGCTCAGTCGTGTCTGACTCTTAGTGACTTCATGGACTGCAGCCTACCAGGCTCCTCCATCCATGGGATTTTCTAGGCAAGAGTACTGGAGTGGGGTGCCATCGCCTTCTCCCTTCTCAACATGAGTGATTCTGAAAGGGGAGGATTTTTCCTTCAACAGTCCCTACTGTTGCCCTAAGCCAAGTGGAGACCCTGGATCCCCATAACCTTTTTAGATTGCTTGCGAGGAACACTCCACCTGTGTTTAAAATTGCAAAGTTTGATGGAAAACTGTCCATGATAGGAAGACAAGGGCTTCCTGGGTGGCGCTAGTGGTAAAGAACCCTCATGCCAGTACAGGAGTTGCAGGAGATGCGGATTCAGCCCCTGGGTGGGGGAGATCCCGTGGAGGAGGGCTTGGCAATGTATTCTTGCCTGCAGAACTTTTGCCTGGAGAGGATGCTCATCATCACTAATTATTTGAGAAATACAAATTAAAACTATGATGAGGTACCGCCAAACACCAGTCAAGATGGCCATGGTGAAAATGTCTAAAAATAGAATCCCATGGGTAGAGGCACCATAGCCTTGCAAAGGATTGGACGTGACTGAAGAGAGAGCACACATGCATAGATGCAGAGGGGAAAAAAGTGACTCCACCTCGTGTTATGCCAACATGACAACGCTTGGGCTCCCATTGTGTGCTGCTGTCACACCCTCCACACTCTCAAGCAGCTTACATGCTCACGTGCGCGCCACACTTCCACGGTCGAGACCCAGGCCAGTTCCACGCAGTAGCGAGCCCACTTCTCCATTCCCCAAATCAGAACACAAATGAGCTCCAGTGAGGTTTTAGAAGAAGAATTCGCTCACAAAGATCATTCTTTTTTTGGCCACGATGCACAGCTTGCAGGATCTCAGTTCCCCAGCCAGGGACTGAACCCGGGCCATGGCAGTGAACGCTCAGAATCCTAACCACTGGGCCACCAGGGAACTCCCCCACGGATTATTCTTGATCATTTGTGTCAGATGAGTTGTGATGCATGTCTTCATTCATGGTGCCATGGTGGAGGCAAGAGATTTCTAGTCCTAGTCCGGGCGCTAGCTCGGCGACCTCAGGTAGGTGCCTCTCTGAACCCTGGCTTCTTCATCTGTGAAAATGCGAGGCTGGGCTGGGAGACTCTGAGTGCATTGGCAGCACTACCCTTCTTAAGGTCAAACTCCCTGTGGGCTTTGTTACTTCCCACAGTTGAGGGCCCTGGGAATTAGGACAGACCAGAATTTTCAGGCATCTGACTATTGCTGCTGGGGGCCCCGTAATATTTCCCCCGTGGAAGTTGTTGTTTATTTGCTGCCCTTTGACTACCAAACATTATCCTGGTCTCCATCCCTTCTTCCTAAAATTCTGCCCTTGGGAAAGGATGTGATCATTGTGTGCCACGCTGGGTATCAGTTACTAATGGGGGTGGAGGAATTGCCTTTGAAGAGAAGGAGCTTTGAACCAAAGGAATGAAGCCCTCACTGTGAAATTTTAGCTGGGAAGTTGAAGGGGGAGCTGTTTGGCATGAGGACCCTAACTGCACAGAGGCTTATCTTATTGCAGATGCCTGAAATCTCAGCTTTAACAAGTGAGTCCTTTTGTTGAAACGTATTGGAGGTTTTCTCCCCACAAAAGGAATGTATTAAAATTCAGAAGTCATTCAGGCCTTGGTGGGAAGGAGTCATTCAGAGCCTTTTTTTGTTTGAGTGCCTCTTAAAAAATACATTTATTTATTTAAATTTTATTTATTTTTGACTGTGTTGCTCTTTGTTGATGTGTGGGCTTTTTCTCTCGTTGCGGAGAGGGGGGACTACCCCCAGTTGCGGTGCTCAGGCTTCTTATTGTCGTGGCTTCCCTTGTTGAGGAGCATGGCTTGAGGGTGTGTGGGCTTCAGTTGGCTTGAGGGTGTGCGGACCTCAGCAGTATCTGCAGCAGATGGACTCAGTAGTGGCAGCTCAAGGACTCTTGAATTCAGTAGCTGTGGCGCACAGGCTTAGTTGCCTCATGGCAAGTGGGATCTTCCCGGGCCAGGGATCAAACCCGTGTTTCCCGCATTGTAAGATGGATTCTTAACCGCTCAGCCCCCTCCCCGGGGAGGCCCTTCAGTGCCTTTTTTAGTAAGGATGGGGAGGGGAGCAGGTGCAGGTGGGCAGTTAGCTGGGGGACTTTGCCGCTGAAGGAGGTGAGAGGAGTTGCCCTCCCAGAAAGCGAACCTCAAGTCCCGCACAGTGTGGGTGAGGGCCTGCTCACACCGGTAACTCCCCTGCAGGGAGGAAGGGGAGGGCCCAGGAAAGGGCTCAGAAGGAGAAATGCCAGCCTGTTAGAGCAGCACAGGTCCTGAGAGATAAGACAAGTCACTGCATAGAGGCGGGATTTACCTCCCCCTCGATTTCCTTCCATGTCAAGACTGAAGACACAACGCATGCACCAAGAGGATGTTAAAAAGGTCATTATTCACAGAATGAGTCTTTCTAGGAAGATCATGGCAGGCGCCCAGGAAGATCTGAAAATGGCTGGTGATTTGCAAGTGGTTAGGGGGTGGGGCTGGCGGAAGGGCTCCTGCCTGCTGGCCACAGCTTGGATGGCTTGAACTTCCTGCTGTGCTAAAGGAAGGTGTCCCTGGGCCGTCTCATCAGCTTGCCCAGATGTGGGGCAGAAGGGGAAAGGGAGTGATGGGATTTGAAGACTGTTCGCATCAAAAATAAAAAATAGTTTTGTTTTGTTTTTAAATAGGCCTGTGTGTGCTGTATGCTCAGTCATGTCTAAGTCTTTGTGACCCCATGGACTGCAGCCCAGCAGGCTCCTCTGTCCATGAGATTTCTCAGGCAAGAATACTGGACTGCGCTGCCATTTCTTACTCCAGGGAATCTTCCCAATCCAGGGATCAAACCCCCATCTCCTGCATTTGCAGGCAGATTACTTACCACTGAGCTAGCTGGGAAGCCCTTTTATAGGCCAGGATGGAGCCCTGGGCCTCCCAGATCTTCAGTCTTGAGCAGGAATCAAAATGACTTCAGCCTGCTCGGTTTAGTGGACCAGGAACTTTCATTCTTTTAAGAACTAGGGAAGCCTGTTAAAATATTTTCTGAGTCCGCAGACCTCCTGGCCTTCTGTGTGTGTGTGTGTGTGTGTGTGTGTGTATCTTTAAGAACACTGGCTTTAACACTGACCCCAAACTTTAGAGTCTTGTATAATGAGATGACTGGGACCGCCAAATCAGAACTGGCTCATTTCATGTCTGAGAAAATGAACTATAAAGAGAACAGGATGGCAGCTCACAAGGTAAAGCTGATCCTCTCATAGCTACTCATCCAACATATATCATCCAGAGTAAGAGTAGGGAAAAGACCAAGAATGGGAACTCAAACGTGCTCCATCCTTCCAAGCCGGTCTTGAGGCAGCTAGGGGGCTATACGGCATCTAGAAATGCTGACATCTCTCCTTTGGGCAAGGCTTTAGAGCCAGGTGAAATATAATCTTATTCCCCAAGAGCCACAGTTTTAAGATTGTAGGTGGTCTCTATCAGGAGATAAGGCCTTTGGGTTCAGTCAAGTCAGTTCAAATCCCAAGTAGGTGACCTTACATCGCTTTCTCCCCATCTGAGCCTCAGTTTCCTCACCTGCAACATGGGATGTTAAGATTGTACAGAATATTGTAAAAATTAAGGCTGTTCCAGGTAAAGGAGCTTGCAAAGCACAAGCACTTAATATACATACTTACTATCACTTGGTTGAGTGTTCCTACAGGGCAAGAATTGATCTTATCATGTGTTGTATCCCCAGGGCCCAAAGCACAAAGCCAGGTGCTTCCTAGATGCTCGGTAAGCATTTGCAGAGTTGGACCAGTGAAGTGACTGATGACCAGTGTGTTCATCCTTCTGATCCCATCTGCCAAAGACAGGGAAGGGCAGGAAATGAAGACCTGATTCAACACTTACTGTATATATGTACACCCACTTTTGTGTACATCACACTGTTTCATTCTCAGAACAACTCCAATAAGTACTGATGGTCCCATTTTGACAGACTGGAGGAAAGCAAGGCTCTTCCTAAGGTTAAACAGCCCATGAGTGATGGAGCCAGGCCTTCCCTCGAAAGCCCAGGTTCTTTCTAGGCCCCATTCTTTCTGGAGCAGTAGGACACACACAAGAGCAGCGCATGGGGGGAGCTACCAGGCAGGAATGTTGTGCTGGTATTTCCTTCAGATGTTCAACTCATCCAACGAAAACACTTCCCAGATGTTTCCAGGGCCTGGCAAGTCTTCAGTCGAAAAGAGAAGGATGGTCCCACACCTGCAGGAGAGCGGAACTCTCGAGCCTGACCTCCCTGGATTCGGCTTTTTAATTCGTCTAAGGGTCCCCTGGCAGCACCCTCATCTCAGCTGCCCTGGGGGCTCCAGGGCAGTCCTTATTGTGAGGCAATACGTTTACCCCATCTGAGCACTAGGTCATGGGCGCTGTTATGCATTGAATTGTTCCCCCTGCCCTACCCCACAAAGACACGTTGATGTCCTTACCCCTGGTAGCTGTCTATGTGGCCTTATTTGGAAATAAGGTCTTCGCTGATATAACCAAGTTAAGATGTCTTGTGTTAGTCCTTCAGTCATGTCCGACTCTTTGCAGCCCCATGGACCATAGCCCACCAGGCTGTTCTGTCCATGGGATTCTCCAGGCAAGAATACTGGAGTGGGTTGCCATTCCTTTCTCCAGGGGATCTTCCCAACTCAGGAATCGAACCCTGGGTCTCCTGCACTGCAGGCAAGTTCTTTACCATCTGAGCCACCAGGGAAGGCCAAGTTAAGATGAGCTCATAATGAATCAGGCCCTTCATCCAACGGGGCCCGTGTCCTTATAAGAGGAGGGGAATTTGAATGCAGACACCCAACACCGGGGAGAGCCCCGTGCGAAGACAAAGCAGAGACTGGGGTGATGCAGGAACAAGCTGAGGAATATCAAGGAATATCAAGGATGGCTGGTTCCCACCAAAAGCTAGAGGGCTTCCCAGATGGCACTGGTGGTAAAGAACCCACCTGCCAATGCAGGAGACATGAGACAAATGTTTGATCCCTGGGTTGGGAAGATCCCCTGGAGAAGGGCATGGCAACCCACTCTAGTATTCTTGCCTGTAGAATCCCATGGACAAGGAAGCTTGGCAGCCTACAGTCCAGGGGTCGCAAAGAGTTGGACATAAGCGAAGTGACTTAGCACACAAGCACGCGTGCCCCAGAAGCTAGGAGGAAGCAAAGAGGAATTGTACCCTGCCTCAGAGACAGCACGGCCCTACTGATACCTTGATTTATGACTTCTGGGCTCCGGAACTGTGAGAGAATAAATTCCCAGTGTTTGAAAGCAGCCTGTGGTACATTGTGAAGGCAGCCCTGGGAAACTGACACAAGGGCAGCCTCGGGTTCCAGGGCCTGGCGCCTCGGCCATCAGCTGAGAAGCCTCACAGATGGCCTCAGTCAGGACCCCAGAGCTCCCCACCTGCGTCCCCCGCCTCTGGGAGATAAGACAGACTTTATCTCCTGGACACATTTCTCCCTGATGGGCTCTTTCCTGATGGGCTGTTTATTTATCTTTTAGCTCAGATCAAAACCTGCCTTGAATCTGAGAAACACACATTTCTGTTTCCATACGCACCAGTACTCTTGCTCCTATTTATACGCTCCTGCAGGGTAGGCGGAGGGTGTAGTGCATGTGATCCCCTCTGGGTCTGGAGAACAGACGCATTTCACACTTTGTGTGGCGCCCAGGGGACAAGGAGATGGGAAGGGAGAACAGTACAGGTTTCAGACTCAAACCGTTCAAATTCTAGCTCTGCTCCCTAAAAACGATGTGCTTTGGGAAGGCTTGGTCTCCTCAGCTACAGTATAGGGAAAATAACACCCACACAGTGGGGGATTATTATGAGGGTTAAACTAGATAGTATGCACCGCACCCAGCATACAAAGTAACCCATAAATGTTATGATTACTATTACTTTCGTCGTGGTTGTTGTTACCATTTCCTCTTTATTATTAAATTCTCTGAAATGGGACAGCCCACACCACAAACTATAGAATTATTTGAAGAGACAGACACAGGAAGCCTCAGAAGTGAAGGGAAAGAAATTCACTGCATTGTCTGCCCAGGTCATAAGCCTATTTTCTGAGCACGGCCCCTCCCACCATAGCTGATGCTCTGTAAATGGCAGCTGTTACTACCTTTTTATGTTTGCTATTTATGAGATCACATATCGGAACCAGATCTGCGCCATTAACTGCTCCTCTGCCCCAGCCAGTGTCAAAGTCCCAGGCGCTCGTGGTAAATTGGATTACTGCTCTCAGTCTTCACTCCCTGTAACAGGATGATGATCCACACCCTTTTCTATGCAAGGGGGAATTTCCCATGAGCAGGGTGTGCCTTCTATGTGATTTGATTTGGCCAACAGGCCGTCAGCAGAGATGATATCTGACTTCTCTCGTATTCCTGATCATATCTATTGCACACTTGTATGTGTATTCTGGGCACTACTTTTCATTATCTTGTTGAATTGTCATAACTTGGTAAGCTGGGTACTATTTTCATACCACTTATTACAGATAAGAAACTGAGGCCAAGAGAGACTACGTTTCTTGCCCCAAATCACACCAGCATGGCTGAACCCAGACAGCCTGGTGTGCTGGCCATGTTGCCTCATAGCCTGAAGACATTGGTAGAAATGCCTCTCTCCAAAGATGCACAAAGGTATTATCTACTTTCTTCTCTTTTTTTGACAACAGCAACAAGCCAGGCACCTGTCTATGTGTTTTATATATCTTATTTCTCCATCCCTAAAACTTGCCCCTTTGGGTTTTATGGATGAGAAGATGGAAGCTTAGAAACTGGTGTCGTGGCTTGCCAATGTCACAGAGCTAATAAGAAGAGCTAGAGCTGGACTTCAGATCTTGAATAGCTGACTCCCACATCTGTACTCTTTCCATATTCTCTCTATGACACACCGTCCCTCTGCAGTTTACAGTATTATGGGGGCCTCTGTTTCTCTGGATATAAAAATGGAACAATCAGTCTAGAATCTAGAATTTAGATCTTCCATTCACATTGGAAGAGGGTGCCGAGAACAGTAGCAATTATGTCTATGTATGATCAAGAGTTTATGTGCAAAATTTGTGTTATGTTTTGAATGCATGCCTGCTAAGTTGCCTCAGTCATATCCAACACTTTGTGACCCTATAGACTATAGCCTGCCAGACTCCTCTGTCCATGGGATTCTCCAGGCAAGAATGCTGGAGTACCTTGCCATGCCCTCCTCCAGGGGATCTTCCCAACCCAGGGCTTGAACTCGCGTCTCACGTCTTCTGCGTTGGCAGGAGGGTTCTTTACCACAAGCACCACCTAGAAAGCCCCTATGTTTTGAATACATGGGTAAATTTCTGGGGAGAGTGAGGAAGGGAATATTTTACAAGTCTTAGAAAGAGCAGAAAATTAAAAATCAGCAAAGGTCAAACACTAAAATTAAAAAGTATCCTGGGAGAAGCATGTTGGGGAGATGAGGATTGTGTGGTTTGGCCAATAACGGGGCGGCTGTTGGGAAGCCAGTATGTCCTGGCCATAGGAAGGGCTGAGTTGTCTGAGTCAATGGGCCAGGCACCAGTGTCTGCTATCTGGTGGGTTTACGGAATGGACAGATAAAGTCTTGGAATTGAATGGGGGCGAGTTCCTTTCCAACTCATGCTTAAATGAAGCCATTTGTTCTACAAATATTTATCAGGTAAGCCAGGCAGTCCGAGACAATAGAAGTTTGGACTGGAGCTTTTATTTCTGGCAGTAACTGAGCCTTGGCACATTGCAGCAGGTCTGGGTGTACCACGTACCTGGCTGAACATTTCAGTAAGTAGACCCTCCCTGCCCCTTGGGTGCAGTCAGTCCTAGAGAACAAATCCTTCTTCCCTAAGGATTTTGCATGTGAATAAGTGAAAAGCCTTCAGCTAAACTAAATCCAAGGCTACAACTAATCTTCTCCCAGAATTTAGGTGCCAAAGGGTAACCCTCTATTGCTGATGTGGGGAGAGCCCCAGGATACATGATTAAGTAAAATAAATACAGTGTAAATTGTGTCACTCTTGTGAGAAAAGCAAAGGAAAATGAAAATAATATTCATATTTGCTTGTGTATTTGTAAAGAAACTCTGAAAGAAAGCATGAGCAGCTCAAGGCAATGGATATTTCTGGCAGAGGGCTGGATAGGAAGGGAGTGAATGAAGTAGGGATTAGATGAAGACTTCATTACATATGTTTACATTTTTTAAATATAAAGATTATTATACAGTAAAATTGACTCTTTTTGAGAACTTTTTGTAGAGTTTTATCAATTTTTTAAAATACAAGTATTTTTTGTTTTTGGCTGAGCTGGGTCTTCATTGCTGTGAGCAGGCTTTCTCCAGTTGCAGCAAGAGGGGGCTCCTCTTCATTGCAGTACACGGGCTTCTCACTCCAGTGGCTTCTCTTGTTGGGAACAGAGGGTCTAGACACACAGGCTTCAGTAGTCTTAACACATGGGCTTTGCTGCTCCGTGCCATGTGAGATCATTCCGGACCAAGTGTCTGAACCAGCGTGCCCTGCATTGCAAGGTGGATTCTTAACATTGCACCATCAGGAAAGACCAAGTTCTATCAACGCTACCTGCTAAGTTGCTTAGTTGTGTCTGAGTCTTTGAGACCCTCTGGACTGTAGCCCTCCAGGCTCCTCTGTCCATGGGATTCTCCAGGCAAGAACACTGGAGTGGGTTGCCATTTCCTTCTCTGGGGGATCTTCCCAACTCAGGGATTGAACCCAGGTCTCCTGTCTTCCACATTGACAAGTGGATTCTTCACCACTAGGGCCACCTGTGAAGTCCCTTTGAACACACATAGCCTCATTTAAGATACCAATATGATCAGGATACCAAACAGTTCCATCGCCCTGAAAACTTCCTGTGCTACTCTGTCAATAGCACTGCTTCCCACTGTCCTTTACTCCTATCAACCAGTCATCTATTCTGTATCTTTATAGTTTTATCTTTTCAAGAATCTCATTCATGTCAATGGAATCATACAGTANGCCACCTGTGAAGTCCCTTTGAACACACATAGCCTCATTTAAGATACCAATATGATCAGGATACCAAACAATTCCATCGCCCTGAAAACTTCCTGCGCTACTCTGTCAATAGCACTGCTTCCCACTGTCCTTTACTCCTTTACTCCTGTCAACCAGTCATCTATTCTGTATCTTTATAGTTTTATCTTTTCAAGAATCTCATGTCAATGGAATCATACAGGANTGAAAACTTCCTGTGCTACTCTGTCAATAGCACTGCTTCCCACTGTCCTTTACTCCTATCAACCAGTCATCTATTCTGTATCTTTATAGTTTTATCTTTTCAAGAATCTCATTCATGTCAATGGAATCATACAGTATGTAACCTTTTGAGTGTGAGCATGAATGGAAAAGCCACTCAGTTGTGTCCGACTCTTTGTGACCCCATGAACTATACAGTCCATGGAATTCTCCAGGCCAGAATACTGGAGTGGCTAGCCTGTCCCTTCTCCAGGGGATCTTCCCAACCCAGGAATCGAACCCAGGTCTCCCACATTGCAGGTAGATTCTTTACCAGGTGAGCCACCAGACTGCTTTTTTTTTTTTCACTCACCAAATTTTTTTGGGATTCTTCCAGGTTGTTGTATGGAGCAAAAGTCCATTCCTGTTTATTACTTTGTATCGTCCCTGTATGAATGCCACACAGATTCCCTCCCCACCCCCCATTCACCCACTGAAAGACATTTGATTTATTTCTAGCTTGGGACAATTACAAGTAGACCTGTTATCAATGTTTATGTACGGGTTTTTGTGTGGGCGTACATTTTCATTTCTCTAGGGTAGATATGCAGGTGTGTGATTATTGGATCGTAAGTACATGTTTCCTTAAATGAAAAACCATGAAACGTTTTCCACTGAGGCTGTGACTTTTTACACTCCTGCCAGCAATGTATGAGAGCAACTCAATGTTTGGGTTTTTTCAGATCTTCCTTGGCAATTGGTGCTATCAGTATACCTTAAAAATAAAACCAGCCCACTCTAACAGGTACACAGTGGCACCTTATAGCGATTTTAATTTGCATTTCTATAATGACTAATGATGTTCCACATCTTTCTGTATGCTTCTTTGCCATCTTTCCATCCACTTAGGTGAAATGTCCATGCATGTCTTTTATCCGTTTAAAACTTCAGTTGTTTCTTTCCTTGCTGTTGAGTTTTGACAATTCTTGATATATCCTGTACATAAAACCTTTGTCTGATACATGATTTGCAAATATTCTTTCCCAGTCTGAGTTTGCCTTTTATACTCTTACTGATATCTTTCTCAAATACTGTTTTTAATTTTGGTGAAGTCCATTGTTTTCCAAAAAGAATTGTTATAATGCCATGTCTAACAGCTTATTGCCAAACCCAAGGTTATATAGAGTTCTCCTATCTTTTCTTCTAAAAGTTTTATAGATTTGTTTATTACATTTAGATTTATGAACCATATTGAGCTAATTTTTAAGTTCTGAGGCTTAGGAAGTTTTTTTTTCTTTCTTTTTTGCCTATAGACCCATTTGTTCCATCTTTTTTTGAAAAGACTATACTTTCTCCATTGAATTATTTTTTGTACCTTCATTGAAAATAATTTGGCCTTATCTGTGTGGCCTTATTTCTAGCTGTTCTATTCTGTTCCATTGATTTATCCATCTATCTCTTTGCCAATACCACATTGTCTTGATTACTGCATAAGTCTTAAAATCATGTAATATAATTTCTCCTATTTTATGCACCTTTTCCAAAATTGTTTAACCATTCCAGATTTTTTGTCTTTCCATATAAATTTTATGATCAGCTTGTATATATCTATAAAAATTCTTATGAGGTTACTGTTGAATTTCATTTAACCTACAGATCAAGTTGGGGAGAAGCAATATCTTTGCTGTATTGAATCTTCCAATGCAGGAACATGAAATGTCTGTCTACTTATTTAGTCTGTATTATCAATATTTTGCTATTTTCAGCATTCAGGTCCTGTATGTGTTTTGTTAGGTTTACATCTAGGTATTACATTTATTGGAACTATTTTAAAATGTTATTGCTTTCCAATTGCACATTGCTAGTGTGTACAGTTCAGTTCAGTTCAGTTCAGTCGCTCACTTGTGTCTGACTCTTTGCGACCCCATGAATTGCAGCACGCCAGGTCTCTCTGTCCATCATCAACTCCCGCAGTTCACTCAGACTCGCGTCCATCAAGTGGTGTTAATGTATGTTTATTTTTTTTGTTGACTTTGAATCTTACAACTTGCTAAATCTACATATTCATTCTAGTTTTAAGTTTTCTCATTGATGAACATGAGGTGTGTTTCCATTTATTTAGGTCTTCTTTAATTTCTTTCAGTCATATTTTTATTTTTTATGGTACAAGTCTTTCACCTCCTTGGTTAATTCCTGAGTATCTTTTACTCCTTGATGCTGTTATAAATAAAACTGATTTCTTGTTTTTTCTTCTTGCATTTTTTATTGAAGTATCATTAATTTACAATTGGAACTGATTTCTTGTTTTCCTTTTTATCTTGTTGATTGTTAGTGTATGCAACTGATTTTTATGTGTTGACCTCTCCTGCTACTTTGCTGAATTCAGTGATTAGTTCTAACAATTTTTTTGGTATGGAGTCTTTGGGGTTTGTTACACATATGATCCCATCATCTGAAAACAGGAATCATTTTACTTCTTTTCTTCTGGATGTTTTTCATTTATTTTTTCTGCCTAATTGCTCTGCTAGAATATTTGCTAGGACTTGGAATTTTGTCAAATGCTTTTTCTGCATCAACTGTGATGATAGTGTGGTTTTTTTCCTTCCTTCTATTAATGTGGTATATTACATTGGTTGATTTTTCATATGTTAAACCATCCTTGCACTTCAGGACAAATCCCACTTGGTCTTGGTGCAGTAAAATCTTTTAAATATGCTGATGAATTCCATTTGCTAGTCACTCTGTGTTTTTGTTGTTCTTGTTCTTGTTTCTCTTTTCTGCCTCCTTTTGTGTTATTTGGACATTTCTTATTGTTCCATTTTAATTTATCTATTTGATTTGATTATATCTCTTTATATTTTAGTGGTTATCGTAGGGACTGCAAAGGACACATGCAACTTTTTACAGTCTGCATGGAATTGACATTTTACCATTTCATTTGGAATGTAGAAATCTTACCACCTCATAAGTTCTTTTACCCACCCTCTTTTATGCTAGTTACCTTCTGTATGATTCCATCAGACTATATTACAATTTTCCCTCTCAACTGTCAACTGTATTTTAAAGAACACAAGAGAAGACTAGTATTTTATATTTACCATTTCTGTTCTTCCTTTACTCTTAATATTTTAAAATTCTTTTAGGTATCATTCCCCTTTTGTCCAAAGTGTGTTAGTCACTCAGTCATGCCTGACTGCAGCCTGCCCCTCACATACACCCCCCACACCCGCTGCCTCTCTGCCTGCCACTATAGCCCGCCAGGCTCCTTCGTCCATGGGATTTTTCATGCAACAATACTGGAGTGGGTTGTCACTTCCTTCTCCAGGGGATCTTCCCAAACCGAGGATGGAGCCCAGGTCTCCCGCATTATAGGCAGACTCTTTAGGGTCTGAGCTACCAGGGAAGAGTAAACGGACGGTATGGTTGTGTGGGGAAGGTCGGTAGGTGGCAGGAGCAGAGGAAGAAGCAAAGCTTTCTGATAGGGAATCAAACCTGGGGGGCGGCAGTGAAGGCGTGAATCCTAACCATTAGACCACCAGAGAGCATCATAGTGAAAGTCAGTCATGTCTGACTTTTTGTGACCCCATGGACTGTAGCCTGTGTCCATGGAATTCTCCAGTCCAGAATAATGGAATGGGTAGTTGTTCCTTCTCCAAGGGATCTTCCCAACCTAGGGATCGAGCCCAGGTCTCCCACATTGCAGGGTGATTCTTTGCCACTGAGCCACCAGGGAAGCCCAAACAGCTTTGAACAATTATTTTAGAGCATATTTGCTGACGATGAATTCTTAGTTTCCTTTCATTTGTGGATGCCCTAATATTATTTTGCTCTCGTTTCTGAAGAATACTTTTGCTGAATACAGAATTTGGGTTGAGTCTTATTTTTCTTCAGCCTTTAAAAAAGTGTTGTGAGAATTCCTTTTGGCCTCTGTGGTTTTCTATGAGAAATCTGCAGTCCATTTGAATTGTTTCTGTATGAGTAATGCATCAGTTTTCTCTGGTTATTTTCAAGGTTTTTTGTTTGCTTGTTTTTATTTTTTAGCAATTTGATTACAAAGAATTTGGGTATGGGTTTATTTAGATTTAGACTGTTCAGGATTTCCTTGACTTCTTGAATCTGTAGGTTTGTATCTTTTACCCAATTTTAAAGTTTTCAACTTTTCAAAAAATGTTTTTCAGCACTATTCTGTTTTTCCCTTTTTCTTTTTTCATCTCATGACATGAAGTTGGATCTTTTGTTAATTTTCCACAGATCTTGGAGGCTTTGTTCATTTTTTTCCCCTATCATTTTTCTTCTCCATTGTTTGGTTTCTATAATTTTTATTGATCTATCTTCAAGTTCATTGACTGTTTTATCTGTTATCTCTGTTCTCTTATTCAGATAGCAGAGACTTTTACATGGTATTATCTTTTTTTGTTTCCATTCATTCTTCTTTATATCTTTTATTTCTTTTCTGAGACTTTCTTTTCTTAACATTTGCTGCAAAAGTATTAGAAATTGCTTATTGAAGCATTTTCATCAAAACTACTTTAAAGTCTTTGTCAGATAACTCTGATGTCTGTATAACCTCAACATTAATGTCTATTGATTGTCTTTTCCCATCCAATATTCCTAGTTATTCATATGCAATTTTAAATAGCATTCTGAATTTTTTTTTTTCATTCTGGACATTTTGAATATTGTGTTATGAGGCTTTGGGTCTTGTTCAAATTCCATGTAGAGTGTTTATGTTTTTGTTTTAGCAAAAAAAATTATTCTGGCTAATCTCAGGTTGCAATTTACAAACCATCTTCTATAGGCTATGGTTCCATTGTAAGTTCAGTCCTCCAAAGCCATTGTCTTGTGCTATGGGTCTGTTCCACATATGTACCACCCAGTGGCCACTCTGAGACCTAGTCACATTTTGTTCTCAAAATCTTTGATATGCTAACAAGGATCAGATTCACAGTGTTAAGCTCAAGCGTGAGCTTTTGAATTCATAAATGCCTTTATTGGGTCATTTCCCCGAGCTCCTCCTATCCACAATCTCACAGACAGTTTCCAGTTTCCCTCTGGGCTACCCATTTTGGTTCTCTGGCCAGAACTTGGAGCCTTGGTTACTCTGTTGCACTTTGTCACATGCTCCCTCTCTTGGCCCTTATGCTGGCCTCTGTTGAGGAGGGATAGAGAAAGGAAAAACAACCAACCATCAATGAGGTTTGTCCCATCCTCTTGGAACTGCAGCTCTCCCAGAGAGGAAGGCTTCCCTCCCTTAGAATTTTGGATCTTCTGGATTCTCGTGGGTTGCTACTGATACTGCAATCACCAGATTGCCTAGAGGCCGGAGCACAAGAGAAAGGAGATGAGGGAAAATCAGATGGGATATTTTCTTACTCTTTGGAGCATTCGAAGTGTCTTTGTCTGGTCGTTGAGCCAAAACTAGACGGCCTCTCATGGAGCTCTCTCTGCTCAACCGTGCTTACTTCTGGGTTTCTGGATGCCTTGCGTTCAGGTCACAGGATACTGAAGGGAAAAAATACTCACCATGGTGAGTTCATCAATGGTGAACTCAATAGTGAACTCACCATTGATGAGACTTGATGGTATTTTGAATTCTGAAGTTCGTTCTCAATCTGCTTGCTGCTATTTACTTTTCACAGTTTTCAAATTGTGTTTCATGTTTCTGTTCAGCATTTACAGTTGCCATCAGAGGGAGAAAAAGGGTGAAGCATACCTACTCCATCTCACATGGAGCTGGAGCCAAGCATATTTATACTTATGCACCATATGAGTATATTACCTATTCAAAACTTAGTCAAATCATTTTAAAAATAAAGAATACTTTATGCACAATTTATGGAGGCTGTTACGGTCTGTGAATACTGCGAGAAGTGGGGCTTACCTCTTGTGGGCCAAAGGTTTCCAGGGCCACACCCAGCCCTGCTGTCCTGGGATAGCTTCTTATCTCCTTCATGGGATGAAACAGTTCTAGCCTCTTGACCATGGGTCATCAGTAGGGACACTCACTGGGTTTGGGCCTCAGGCTATTCCCAGCCTCAGCCGCTTTCCCCACAGGTGAAGCTTTGCAGAATGTGGACCCGGAAGGCCTCAGGGAGGGGGAGTGTGTTTCTTTAGTAGCCAGTAAGGGTGAAGTTCCACTGACTGTCTCCTGTCTCTTGTGGAAAAGTTGTTAACTCAGGACAGAAAGTTCAAGCCAGTGACCACACCCACCGGGTGCCCAGCTTATTTCCTGAGAGAAATCTTCCACAGCAGGGCTGCGTTGTCACACACCTCCTTCAGACCCAAAGGTGAGGCAAAGAGAAGAAGCAGGACAGGGCACTTCCCTGGTGGTCCAGTAGCTAAGACTCCACACTCCTAATGCAGGGAGACTGGGTTCGATCCTTGGTCAGGGGACTAGATCCCACATGCTGCAACTGAGACCTGGACGCAGTCAAATAAATTTTTTTAAAAAAGAAGAAGCAGAACTGCTCCATGGCAGCCACAGATACGAGAAAGAGATAGGCTAAACTGAGCAGGGCTACTCCAGGAAAGGGATCAGAACGTATTTAGAAGGCCAGCAACTGCAGCCCTATAGTAACATCCAGCCAAGACGTCTACCCTGAGCGGTTCATCGGCTTGCAGAAGGGGTCCACTTTTCTCTGCAGTCAAAAGCTGGGCAAAGATCCATAGCATGTGGCTTCCTGATGAGTTACTCTCTCCTTTTAAGACACTAACTAGAGCACTCTGCTTGTTCTTTTCTCCTTATTGGCCTTCTCCGGTATGTTTGAAGATCAGTATCATTAGGTGGTTCAGAGCTGGGGCCCCAGAGTCAGAGAGACTTCTGTTCATATTGTAACTCTGTGACTTCCCAGCCGTGACTCAGGTGTGTTATTTACATTTTCTAAGTCTTGGCTTCCTTGTCTGTAAGATGGATATAAGAACAGTGCTCAGACTGTGAGACTAATACAAGGTAACACATGTGAAGCACTTAACCCACTGCCTGATACAGTGCACGTGTTCAGTGGATGGTATCAACCTCCTCCTCGCCACCCTCAACATGATTGTGAAGATTCCGCTTCCTTCTCTGACCTGTTTAGTATTGGGAGGGCTGTGACTGGAAAAACCACTCATTGGGAATCACCTGCAAATATCTACTTAAGAAAGACAGCTCCCTACAATTGCCCCTCTCTTCAGGATGGGGCATCTCCACCAGGTGGGCTTTGCTGACCTTCAGAAATTCAGAGATTGTCATGAAAACCCCACTGAAAGCCCTATGGTTTTGGGACTAGGGTGGATAGGAGAGGAAACTGGGCATAACTCGGGTCTCAGGAGGCTCCCAGCCCTTGCTGCTGGAGGCATCACTGGGCCCAGGTCTGTGGGCTCACTGGGTGTTGGTCTCAGGTCTTCTGCCCCTCACTTTGCTCAGGGCTGGGCATGGGGGCAGCATGGTTTGGGTAAGCCAAGTAGCTCAGGAGTTAGCATCTGAGGGGCTTCCAGAATCATTAGAGAATCTGGATTCTCAGCTGCTGTAAAGCACTTACAAGGAAAAATAGGCTTCGTGAAAATAGGTTATACTCAAAAGTTGCTTTGACATTCCCACAACAATGGACTGATCTATTTGCATAACTTCCCTGAGTGTGCCTTCCAAGATACATAAGCACTATTTCACCTTTAGGGAATAATTAGCTTAAAACAACTGTTAGTAGGTTTCTCCTCAGCCCCTGGAGAATGAAATAATGCAATCATTTTGCTCAGAAATGTTGTTCTTTAATAATATTACTTCCAGTGGACCAAATGCTGCAGTAACCTATGCCAGGCTTTGTGAATCCCTCCCACATGGCTCTGGCCACCTGGGTTACAATGACCTGTTGGTGTGCTGGGAATCTGCGCCCACCCTCCCCTCATTCCTCCTACAAGTGTCCTGGGACTAGAGAACTGGACATAACCGTTCCAAAGGTCACAGGTGCAAGGTCATCCACACCACACTCTCCTACTCCCCAGGATAATCAGACCCTCAATTTATTTCATTCTTAAAACAAAAATATTACAAAAAGCAACACATGTTCATTGTAGAAAATTTGAAATACACAGAAAAGCAAAAAGCAGAAAATACAACTCAAAATCTTATCACCCAGTACTTTATTGTCATCTACTCATCTTTCTATATACATTTTAAAATCTCCTATTGTTGGACACTTAGGTTATTTTTAACACCCTGGTGGACAGTTCTTTGCTCTGCTGCTGCTGCTAAGTCGCCTCATTCGCTCTATGTCCTGCTAAAGAATTCCTGGTAAAATTTTTTGCTCACATCTCCTATTACCTTAGGATAGATGTTACTTCAAGGAATGTCATTATCAAGTCAAAGAGTTTGCATATTTTTAAAGCTTTTTATTCAAGTTGACTTCCAGAAAAATCATATCTGTTAACTCTGCTTGCAGTTATGAATGAGACTGCCTGTTTCCAGACTCTTACTAGAATCAGTAGGAATTGAACTTTTTTTTTAAAGTCATAGTTTGAGACATAAAAATTGCACTTCTTTGATTGTTGGTAAAGTTGGGTACACTTTCATGGCAGACTTGGTCCTTTGCATTTCTTTATTGTGAATTACCTGCCTGTTGTTCATTTTTCCATTGGGTGCTCTTCATCTTTTTTCTTGTAGATTTATAAAAACACAACATACAACAGGGAAATCAAGTCTTTTGCCTATAGTGCCGTGTTGTGCCAAGTTGCTTCAGTCCTGTCTGACTCTTTTTGACCCCATGGACTGTAGCCCGTCTGGCTCCTCTGTCCATGGGGTTCTCTAGGCATGAATACTGGAATGGGTTGCCATTTCCTTCTCCAGGGAATCTTCCTGACCCAGGGATTGAACCTGCATCTCCAGCATCTCTGTGCATTGGCAGGCAGATTCTTTACCATTGAGCTACCTGGGAAGCCTGAAAAAAGCTATAAGCCTACGGATTTTAATGGGAATTATCCTATAGCCTTCATGGGTCTGGATTTCTCAGCTTCCATAACCACATAAGCCAATTCTTTACAACAAATCTCTTTATTTATTTGTGTATATATGTACATTTATATATGTGAAATTTGTATACACACAAAAAACTTATATATATATGAAAAGTGAAAGAGTTGCTCAGTCGTGTCTGACTCTTTGTGACCCTATGGACTGTAGCCGCCAGGTTCCTCTGTCCATGGGATTTTCTAGGCAAGAATACCATGCCCTCCTCCAGGGGATCTTTCTGACTTCCTCTCAACCCAGGAATCGAACGTGCAGCTTCTGTGTTGCAGGCAGATTATTTACAGCCTGAGCCATGAGCGTGGCCTATATATGTACATACATAACCCACTGATTCCCTTTCCCTGAAGAACCTGGACTAAATGTCCTCATTTTACAAACGAAAATATGGAGGCTCAAAGAGGTTCAGTCATTTAACCTAAAGTCACCCAGCCGGGAAGTGGCAAAGTGGAATCCTTATCTGTTTGGCATGCGAATCCGTGTTTCCTGCGCTCCACGTGGGTTCCGGGGATGGGGCGCTTCAGCAGGGCTGCGAGTGAGATGAGCCGTTCAGGTGCAGGATCAGGCCTTGCCTTCATTTAAATGTTTTCACGGATTTACTTTTGCATGACTTTTTATTTTTAAAATGTAACGCATTTCAATATTATCTTCAGCGTTGACTATTCGCCGCTACCTTAAATTTTATGCCTAAGCAAGTACCTCACTTCCCTCACTTGAAAGGAGAAGGACCTTTTCAAAGAAATAAAGCTGAGGACACAGGGAGTGGAGAGGTCGGTGAACTGAGTACAAGCCGGGGTCTGGAGACCTGGGTTTGGACGCGCCTCCCGATGGTGACTCTGTGTGGCTCTGAGAAGTCCACTTGGCCTTCTGTGCCTCTGGACCTGTCAGGAGCGGGCCTGACTCCCCCCAGCGCCTTGCCCTCAGCAACAGGGCTGGAAGAGGAACATGGGGCTCGACAGGCCTGTTCCACACAAGAAAGACGTTCCACTTAACACACAAGATTGTGATGCTTTGGTTAACGAGCCGCGTTTGAAATGATCACAGTCTTCGTGTCATTTTGTTCAGAAGGCCCACTTCCTTCCCAGCCCTGGCTCCCGCAGGCAGGGGAGGTCAGACGAGGCATTCCCAGGCCCAGATGGTGGGAGAAAAAAAGCCCTCTGAGTCCAGGCCGCCTCCTCCAGCCCAGAACCCAGCCTTCCCAGGAGCGTGCGCTTCTATGACGGGGAGGAGAGGCTTGGGGACCGAGGGGAGGCTCTTTTCAGCTCTCTGATCCAGGCTGCTTGCAAGGTGGGGTCTCCTCCCAGGGCTCCCACACTCTGCGTTCTAACCATTCTCCCCTCTGATGAACATCCCCACTCCCCTGCCTGGAGGACCGCCTGACAGCTGATCGCCTTCCCGCCCACTTAGTGCTCACCAGCGGCCACATGACTGAGGGGAAATGGCAAGAGACTCAGCCCCTGAACCTGGGCCCAACAGATAGGGCCCAGTTCCTGGAATCGCAGCCTTCCCGGGGTTTGGGCTCTGTCCTGCGTGGCAGGGGTTCAAAGTCCACGCAGGCCCCAGCTGGGCTGCGGCCTCCCACAGAAGACAAAGAAATCCAGGCCTCCAGGCCCCTCTCACCCTGGAAACCTCCCTCGTCCCACAGCCTGAGGGGCTCGTCCGCTCCTGACTTCCCTTTGCAGGGCGTCCACCTCCCTGAGGGTATAACCTGCCTAAGACCACAGGGCTGGAGCCCTCACTTGCCCGGAGGGGCAGCACCTGGTCCGGAGGAACCTGTCTCACTCATTCATCTCTGATGACTTCCACTTGTTAAATAGTTTCTACACAAGTGTTATCATTTGCTCCTTACCCCGAGAGGTAGGCACTGGTACCAATATTATCACCATTCTCACATGAGGAACGGAGGCCTCAGTGGGATAAAATAACCTCCCTAAGGACGTGAGTCTGAGTGAACTCCAGGAGTTGGCGAGGGACAGGGAGGCCTGGTGTGCTGCGATTCATGGGGTTGCAAAGAGTCGGACATGACTGAACGACTGAACTGAACTGAAGGTCACTAGTGGGGATTCCCTGGTGGCTCAGCTGGTAAAGAATTTGCCCACAATGCGGGAGACCTGGGTTCAATCCCTGGGTTGGGAAAATCCCCTGGAGAAGGGAACGGCTACCCACTCCAGTATTCTGGCCTGGAAAGTCCATGGGGTCGCAAGGAGTCCGAAACGGACATGACTGAACGACTTTCACTTTCACTTTCAAGGTCACCAGTAGGTGGCCAAGTTGAGAACTGAAGCTGTGTTTCTATTTATTAACAAAGCTGGGGCATTGAATCAAGGAGCCAGAAGTTTCAGACACCAGGCACCATAGATGACAGACCAGAAGGATACACGTGAGATAAGGAGCAGACAGGATCTATCATAAGATAGGAGGCGCTTGTCTATCTAAGGGAGCAGACATTTTATCCCTCCAGTTGCTCTGCCATGTAGGAATTCAGGCCCACTGGAGCTAAATGGAATTTTATGGAAGAACTTGAAATACACACTTTCAGGTGAAATGTCCTGATTTTCAAGTTTTGAAAACCAGTTAAAAATAAAAGGAAAACAGGACTTCCCTGGTGGCACAGTGGAATAAGAACTTGCCTTACAATGCAGGGATGTGGGTTTCATTCCTGGTTTAGGAAGGTTCCGCGTGCCATGGAGCAACTAAGCCTGTGGGCCACAACTACTGAGCCTGTGTGCTGCAAGTACTGAAATCCGAGCACCTTGAGCCTGTGCTCTGTAGCAAGAGAAGCCACCGCAATGAGAAGCCCAAGCACCACCATGAAGAGTGGCTTCTACTCACCGCAACTAGGGGAAAAAGCCCACGCAAAAGCAATGAAGACCTTGTGCAGCCAAAATAAAGAAAGAAAATAGAAAAGAAAAACAAGCAACACATCACATTATGTTGGCTAAACAGCAGAAGTCTTTGGGTCACACATAGCCCACGAGTAGCAATTTGCAACTTCTGTTCCATGCATTTGCACACACCATGCTCCATGTATTGGAGATGAGAGGGGAATGCTTGTTTCACTAAATGGAAGGCAAACTAACCCTAATTATGGGACAGTTGTATCTGCAGGGGGTAAAAATGGTATAATTGCAAATATTCCTAAGGGTTCAGTTCAGTTCAGTCACTCAGTTGTGTCCGAGTCTTTGTGACCCCATGGACTACAGCATGCCAGGCCTCCCTGTCCATCACCAACTCCCGGAGTTTACCCAGACTCATGTCCATAGAGCTGGTGATATCATCCAACCATCTCATCCTCTGTCATCCCCTTCTCCTTCCACCTTCAATCTTTCCCAGCATCAGGGTCTTTTCAAATGAGCCCTAAGGGTATATAACTTTAAATGATGTGGCTCTGGTGTTAATCTACCTGCAATGCAGGAAACTTGGGTTTGATCCCTGGGTCAGGAAGATCCCCTGGAGAAGGAAATGGCAACCCACCCCAGTATTCTTGCCTGGAGAATTCCATGGTGAGAGGAGCTTGGTGGGCTACAGTCCATGGAGTCACAAAGAGTTGGACATGACTGCCTAATACTTTCCTGGTGTTGCCTGCTAGGGCAGCAGATAGACAGATTCACATACAGACCAAAGTGGTGTGCTCATCGGACACTCTGAAATGAATCCTTTCCCAAGTGTCCAGAATGGGGCTGTGTCCTGGGAAGGAGGTCGTGTGTACATGGTGCACAGCCCTGCAGAGACTTGGCCTCTTTGAACTGTCCTCTTTGTCTCCCCATCTCTTACCTGTGGAAGCACCCCAAGACTCAGCCCTTGGACCTCAGGACCTCTTTCTCTGTCTGTCTTGTCTTCCAGGAAGCAGGGATCTCAGCCCCCCTCAGAGACTTGACTATGACCGCTACACCTCACCCAAGCCTAAAAGCCAGAATCAGCATGCCCACCTCCAGCTGGCCTCATTTCAGTCACTTGCACCATCAGTCTTCTGCTCGGGCAGCTCCAAACCCCAGTCTCATTCTCAACGTTTTCCTCCCTCCCCCTTCATCAGTCAGGCCCTAGCCCTCAGCCAACATTTCATTCCACCTCTCATCACATCATACCTGGCCATCACTAAATGCTCCTAACTAATGTAACAGGGATAATATTTGGAGGTGACTCATTGGAAAAGACTTTGATGCTGGGAGGGATTGGGGGCAGGAGAAGAAGGGGACTACAGAGGATGAGATGGCTGAATGGCATCACTGAGTCGATGGACGCGAGTCTGAGAGAACTCCGGGAGTTGGTGATGGACAGGGAGGCCTGGTGTGCTGTGATTCATGGGGTCACAAAGAGTTGGACACGACTGAGCGACTGAACTGAACTGAACTAACTCCCACCCCATCCCCACCATTCCTCTCTTTAACTTCTATGTCCCTCCCTCATTCAATCTAGACTGTGGGTCATCCATACATTGCTTCAAGAGACGGTTGTTAGAACTTAATAAAACAGTTAAGTTACTGCCTTTTGAGTTTCATAAGCCAGTGGTCAGACTTCAGGACCAGGAGCCCAGTTGGAGAAAATTCATTCTTCTCTGGGTATAAATATTCCTTGTGTTGGGCATCGGGGAGGTGTGAAAGGGGAGGAACCGGTGGGTTTCTGAGAAGAAACCCTGTGCCTTCATCCCACACCCAATCTGAGCCCTAGATAGATTGGGGAGGCATTTCAAGAGGAGGCAAAACATATGCCTCACTTTCCAGGAAGGAAGCCAGCACAGCCCAGATGCAGAGGAATAGAAATGGCTACACAGGGTATCCAGAAGATAAGATCTTAGTTGTCCTCCCAGAGGCTCCTGTGGCCCCCAGGAGGTGTGGGAGAACAGTCAGACATCCTTAGGTTCCTGAAAGAAGAAAGAGAAGTGCTAAGACCCAACCAGAGAAAGGTGCTCTAGGTGAACATTAAGGAAGCCACACCCACCTGCAACTTCCTAGGCTGGTGACTGAGGACCTACCAGGAGGCGGGGGTGTCTCAGCAGGTGCCCAGGTGGGCAAGAAGCTGACTTGCCTTCCCAGAGCCCCAGCCCACCATTGTAACACTGACCTAAGACCCTGGAATTCAGACATCATCTTATGTGTGAGGGGATAGAGCAGATCTGAACTGACAGATCCTATTGAATCTATGCTTTTGTGTGGAAGAGGAAATGTAGAAAAATAAAGTTGGTCTTATGTCCTGAAATTCCTAAGTGCTCCTTGCCTCTCTTCTCTCCATACTCCAAACTAGTGTGTATTCTGCAGCTAGATCAATCTTCCTAAAATACCACTTCATACTTTTATGGATTCGAAGAGTAATTATTGAACAGCTACAGTGAGCCAGGAGCTGTGTTAGGAGATTAAGAACCTTAAATGGAGTGTAATAAGAAATATGCAAATAACATTACACTGAGATACCATTTTTCAAGCAAAAAATCCAAAGTTTGACAACATACTCTAGGGAGGCTGTGAAGAAGTAAGCACTCAATATATTGCAATTGGAAATGCAAAATGGTACAACCCCCATGGAGGGGAATTTGGCAATACCTCGCAAAATTACAGATGCATTTGTCCTTTGAACAACTTATACCACTTATAAAAGTCTGTACAGAAGAAACATTGGCAAAATTATGAAGGGGTGCGTGCACAAGACTGTTAATTGCAACACTATTTATATTAGCAAAGAATTGAAAGCAATCCAAATGCCTATCAATAGGAACCTTGTTAATTAAGTTATTGGAGTTTGCTTTTATTAAAATACACAATAGATTACCATGCAGTGAAAAATATTTCTACATTCTACTTTGGAGTGATCTCCAGAACATATTATTAAATGGGTGAAAAAAAGGTACAGAATGCTACATATATATAGTATATTGCCTTTTATCTGAAAAAGGGATTGATTGCATATACATACCACTTATATATTTTTAAATGCAAAATAATAAAAACTAATAATGGTTACTCATAGATAAGGAAGAAATAAAATGGAGACAGGGATGAAGCAAGATTTCTCTAAATGTTCCTTGTTTTATAAATTTTTTACCTTGGAACAATGAAAATACTTTACATAATTATGAAACAAAATCAAGTAGAAAATGCAGTCCTTAAACATGGAAAATAAATAAAACAGTTACACCTGTGTATCAATTTGGTGGCTTAATTACCTAGGGAAAAATTATTTCAAGTGACTTCAAAACACAATAATTTGTAATTCAAATGATATATAGCCTAAGGATTAAAAAAAATCCTGAATAGAAACATTAAACTGTTTTTAGCAGTTATATTATTAAAAATATTTATACTGTTATTCTGAGACATATCTATAATAAAGCAAATAAACAGCTCATTTTAGAATTTGATTTTCAGAAAAAGAGAAGAGAGGTATAAATATAAAATAAAGGAAGTAAAAAACCATATGGTTTTAAATTCAAATTGGAAGTATCAGCATAGTTCAGGATATATGTTCTTCTTAAAAGAAAAAAATTTATATGTATTTCCTTTCTTGATTTGCTGGAAAGATCTAGAGACAATGACCTGCCTAGGAATAACAAGCCCATTGGGATGAAGTCTGCAATATCCAGAATGTCATAAATAAATTACAAGGAAAAAAAGAGGGAAAGGAACCTATAAATTTTAAGAGACCTGGAAGAGCTATCTGATTAAATGCAACTTGTGAGTTCTGTTTAAATCTTGACTTAAACACATCTAAATTTTTTTTTTTTTTTACTTTAGGGGGGCTTCCTTGGTAGCTCAGATGGTAAAGAATCTGCCTGCAATGCAGGAGACCTGGATTTGTTCCCTCAGTCAGGAAGATCCCCTGAGTAGTAAATGGCAACCCACTCTGGCATTTTTGCTGGGAGAATTTCATGGACAGAGAAACCTGGCAGGCTACAGTCCATCGGGTCCCAAAGAGTTGGACATGACTGAGTAACACTTTCACAAATTTTTTAAAGAGACAATTAAAAAAAATCAGACTATATGATATTAAGAAATTGTTGAATATTAGCTGATGCCTTTTGCAAATTTGATAAAAATTCACTCTCTGACTTGGCATTTAATGTCTTTCACTTGAACCAATGAAAAGATATGACAAATCTAAACAGCATACTAAAAAGTAGAGACATTACTTTGCCAACAAAGGTGCATCTAGTCAAAGCTATGTTTTTTTCAGTAGTCATGTATAGATGTGAGAATCAGACCATGAAGAAGGCTGAGTGCCAAAGAATTGATGTTTTTGAACTGTGGTGTTGGAGAAGAATCTTGAGAGTCCCTTGGACTGCAAGGAGATCAAACCAGTCCATCTTAAAGGATATCAATCCTGAGTATTCATTGGAAGGACTGATGTTGATGAATCTCCAATACTTTGGCCACCTGATAACGAAGAGCTGACTCATTAGAAAAGACCCTTATGCTGGGAAAGATTGAAGGCAGGAGGAGAAGGGGATAGCAGATGATGAGGTGGTTGGATGGCATCACTGACTCAATGAACATGAGTTTGAGCAAGCTCCAACAGATGGTGAAGGACAGGGAAGTCTGGAGTGCTGCAGCCCTGGGGTCGCAAAGAGTCAGACACAACTGAGCAACTGAACGACAACAGCAACTTGAACCAAAAGATTTTAGTCCTTGATGAACCACTTTCTAGGCTCTGCATGCTTGAGGAAGTCATTCAATGACTGGAACCATTTGTGATAATGTGACATCAAAATATACCACCTTACTGGATTCTTGCAAAAACAGGAGATGACAAATGTAAGAACACGTTATAAACCACCTAAGGCACCTTCACAATTCCTTCAAGCATACCTGAATCTCTGCCTTTATTCATGTAATTTCCCCTTACCCAGAGAATTCCCCTCTCTGCTGTTTGCTTATGGATGTTTCACCCTTCTTTCTACCCTCAGCTCAAGTTTCACCTTTTCCTTGAAATCTTTTCTAACCGCTTCAGCCCCTGGTGATCTGGGCTTTGTTTACCTCCTGTGCACCTCCCACAGCTGCACACAGCTTCAAGTCCAAGCTGTGGGAGGAGTGGAGTGGGAAAATGGTTCCTCTCTGCCAGTCCGATTCTGATGGTGCATCGAATTCTCGCCTTCTTCCCCAGTTTGCGTGCTACTATTTGCTTTGCAGCGTTCTCAAACAGTGGCCCAGGAATTCTCCCCTGACTTTGTATCTGCACTTCTTTGGGAGAGATGGTGCAGCGTGCTTATTTTATCTTACCTGGAATGTGAACATAGCACACTTATTTAGATTCGTCTCAGAACTCAAGCTCAGCAAAAGGTAGTGATGAACTTATGAAGATTTTAAAAATTAGACACTTTCCCTCTGCTCTAACCTGGCTTCTATAAAGCTCAGAAAAGACAATTTGGCCCATACACTTGAGCTGCAGTGTCTGGCACATGGGAGATACTTAGTAACATCAGCAATCTCTACCTGTCTGTCCATCCTCTTATCTCTCAAGAGCTGGATTTGTGCTCAGTGCTCAGTAGAAGAAGCTTTTGTTAGTCTAGTTTGGGGATATAATGTCCCTCACTCCCATGCCTCTCGTCACTTGGCTTTTCTTGCAGTTCTGTGACAGTAGTTTGGGAGCTTATTTTTACCATACTAATATNAGCAGTTATATTATTAAAAATATTTATACTGTTATTCTGAGACATATCTATAATAAAGCAAATAAACAGCTCATTTTAGAATTTGATTTTCAGAAAAAGAGAAGAGAGGTATAAATATAAAATAAAGGAAGTAAAAAACCATATGGTTTTAAATTCAAATTGGAAGTATCAGCATAGTTCAGGATATATGTTCTTCTTAAAAGAAAAAAATTTATATGTATTTCCTTTCTTGATTTGCTGGAAAGATCTAGAGACAATGACCTGCCTAGGAATAACAAGCCCATTGGGATGAAGTCTGCAATATCCAGAATGTCATAAATAAATTACAAGGAAAAAAAGAGGGAAAGGAACCTATAAATTTTAAGAGACCTGGAAGAGCTATCTGATTAAATGCAACTTGTGAGTTCTGTTTAAATCTTGACTTAAACACATCTAAATTTTTTTTTTTTTTTACTTTAGGGGGGATTCCTTGGTAGCTCAGATGGTAAAGAATCTGCCTGCAATGCAGGAGACCTGGATTTGTTCCCTCAGTCAGGAAGATCCCCTGAGTAGTAAATGGCAACCCACTCTGGCATTTTTGCTGGGAGAATTTCATGGACAGAGAAACCTGGCAGGCTACAGTCCATCGGGTCCCAAAGAGTTGGACATGACTGAGTAACACTTTCACAAATTTTTTAAAGAGACAATTAAAAAAAATCAGACTATATGATATTAAGAAATTGTTGAATATTAGCTGATGCCTTTTGCAAATTTGATAAAAATTCACTCTCTGACTTGGCATTTAATGTCTTTCACTTGAACCAATGAAAAGATATGACAAATCTAAACAGCATACTAAAAAGTAGAGACATTACTTTGCCAACAAAGGTGCATCTAGTCAAAGCTATGTTTTTTTCAGTAGTCATGTATAGATGTGAGAATCAGACCATGAAGAAGGCTGAGTGCCAAAGAATTGATGTTTTTGAACTGTGGTGTTGGAGAAGAATCTTGAGAGTCCCTTGGACTGCAAGGAGATCAAACCAGTCCATCTTAAAGGATATCAATCCTGAGTATTCATTGGAAGGACTGATGTTGATGAATCTCCAATACTTTGGCCACCTGATAACGAAGAGCTGACTCATTAGAAAAGACCCTTATGCTGGGAAAGATTGAAGGCAGGAGGAGAAGGGGATAGCAGATGATGAGGTGGTTGGATGGCATCACTGACTCAATGAACATGAGTTTGAGCAAGCTCCAACAGATGGTGAAGGACAGGGAAGTCTGGAGTGCTGCAGCCCTGGGGTCGCAAAGAGTCAGACACAACTGAGCAACTGAACGACAACAGCAACTTGAACCAAAAGATTTTAGTCCTTGATGAACCACTTTCTAGGCTCTGCATGCTTGAGGAAGTCATTCAATGACTGGAACCATTTGTGATAATGTGACATCAAAATATACCACCTTACTGGATTCTTGCAAAAACAGGAGATGACAAATGTAAGAACACGTTATAAACCACCTAAGGCACCTTCACAATTCCTTCAAGCATACCTGAATCTCTGCCTTTATTCATGTAATTTCCCCTTACCCAGAGAATTCCCCTCTCTGCTGTTTGCTTATGGATGTTTCACCCTTCTTTCTACCCTCAGCTCAAGTTTCACCTTTTCCTTGAAATCTTTTCTAACCGCTTCAGCCCCTGGTGATCTGGGCTTTGTTTACCTCCTGTGCACCTCCCACAGCTGCACACAGCTTCAAGTCCAAGCTGTGGGAGGAGTGGAGTGGGAAAATGGTTCCTCTCTGCCAGTCCGATTCTGATGGTGCATCGAATTCTCGCCTTCTTCCCCAGTTTGCGTGCTACTATTTGCTTTGCAGCGTTCTCAAACAGTGGCCCAGGAATTCTCCCCTGACTTTGTATCTGCACTTCTTTGGGAGAGATGGTGCAGCGTGCTTATTTTATCTTACCTGGAATGTGAACATAGCACACTTATTTAGATTCGTCTCAGAACTCAAGCTCAGCAAAAGGTAGTGATGAACTTATGAAGATTTTAAAAATTAGACACTTTCCCTCTGCTCTAACCTGGCTTCTATAAAGCTCAGAAAAGACAATTTGGCCCATACACTTGAGCTGCAGTGTCTGGCACATGGGAGATACTTAGTAACATCAGCAATCTCTACCTGTCTGTCCATCCTCTTATCTCTCAAGAGCTGGATTTGTGCTCAGTGCTCAGTAGAAGAAGCTTTTGTTAGTCTAGTTTGGGGATATAATGTCCCTCACTCCCATGCCTCTCATCACTTGGCTTTTCTTGCAGTTCTGTGACAGTAGTTTGGGAGCTTATTTTTACCATACTAATATCATGAGCTGCCTCGAATTCTGTTTGGAAGTAGTCGAGCCATCCGTGAACAAATAAATGAAAAAAAAATATTGCATTCGTGGAATGTTTCATCTGCTTTCACACGTTTCCATATTTCCCACTAAAAAAAGCTCGATGTGAGCGAGGATAAAAAGGTAGCACACGCCTTCTCTATAGGAGAGAAACTGGCATTCAGCCAAGGCAAGCTGGCTTGAGGAGTCTCCGGGTACACATCCTGCTCAACCAGAGATGAACTGTCTTATGCTTCTGTCGTCTGTTGAATGTAGTACCAAGGCTACAAGCAGTTTAGAAGCCCCACTACCGATCCCCAGGGTATCCTCTGGGACCCCATGCCTCAAGAACTCCAAAACAAGGACTTGCTGCCAAGCCTTCTTTTCGCAGATTGACCAGATCCATAACTGGTTTATCCATACTTTGTGATCCAGGGACCTGCTAGAGATGCTGGACGTTTGATGTCACTTAAGGAAGAGTGATAATGGTTTCTCCACCTTTCTATCTGACCTAGAAAGTTGACCCACAGCTGGCCATATACTTGAGAAGAAGCCCAGCCAAGACCAGAGGAGTTGCCCATTTAATCCCAGCCTAAATTGTCAATGTATAGACAGAATCATGAGCAAGAAGAAATGGTTCCTGTTTTAGGCCATTGAGTTTTGGGGTAGTTTACAACCTAGCACTGCTAACCAATGCAGAAGCCAAGCGGTGAAAGAGCTATTTCTCTACCATTTCTTGGGATATCCAGAGCACAAGGTTTTAGTGGTATCAATCATTCAACAGAGACAGGAAAGGGTGGGAACAGTTGTTAGCAGCACAACGTTGGGTCTTTGGGGACATTCCTGCCACTTCAGCACTCAGACAGGAGTAGCCCAGGCAGGAATAGAATGGGATAAACAGGAGGATCAACTGGAGAAATAGTCTTAAAGTTATCTCCAAGGACTCCCAGAAATATTTAGGAGAAATGAGAAAGGGCTGGCGGTCTTACAGGCTTCCCAGGTGGCACCAGGAGTAAAGAATTTGCCTGCCAATGAAGGAGACATGAGATGTGGGTTTGACCCCTGGGTCAGGAAGCTCCCATAGAGGAGGGCATGGCAATCCACTCCAGTATTCTTACATGGAGAATCCCATGGATAGAGGAGTCTGGCGGAGTACAGTCCATAGGGTTGCAAAGAGTCAGACACGACTGAAGCGACTTAACACACATGCACAGCAGTCTTCCAGAGTAAATATGCTTGGAGCCAGATTGATCACATAATTTGAATATTATATACATCTGAAGGAGGAGTCATTCTTTGAATTTTTTTTCACCTCAAATAAGAATTTAAGTTACATAAACTTATTACACATAAATTCTTCCAAAGATTTTTTTAAAAACTCAAAGAATTCTGTATTTTGTCTATATTGCCAATTTCTTGAGAATAGTTAAGGATGAAAAATGGGAAATAGGTGCAAGGCTGACAGCATCTATCACATATGCTTTGCAAACATCGAAAAACAGAGTGCACAACAATAAATATTGTTATTGTGGCAGAGAATTCTGATGCTTGCTCATACTTGGATCTCTTTTCCTTCCCAGCAAGCATAAGGATTACATCTCTGCTCCTTTTCATCGTGAAAAGCCATGTGACTGGCCAATGCAGGGTGCAACAGCAGTGATCCTATCATTTCTGAGCTGAAGCATTTGCTTGTTGCTCTAAGTCAGTCCACCATTCTCACCTGCACACTGATGGTAAAGTTGTGGGAGAATGAAGTCTCTGTCCTCCTGGATCACCAAGTCACAACATGGAAGGCAGCTGATTTAGAAGCCAACCAGACCTGCAGTGGATGTTACATAAGCGTGGGAAATCAACTTCAGTTGTGCAGACCACTGAAGTTCTGGCCTTGCTTGTTCCCTAAGCATTCCTGGGCCCAGTCGGCCTATTGATATTTAAGGACCTGAAATTTTTAAAATCTGATTTAAGGGGAAAAAAAAAACTATTGATACTTCAAATAAATTACAAAAATGCGGGGGGGAAACTGTTGTGCTGTTGTTGAATGCAGATTATACATGGTTTAATTTTTGGCAAGCAAGATCTAGTGTTCAGAGGAGCATCCAAGAAACTTTATGAGCATGAACATGATAATGGGAATTTTACCCATTTGGCAGAAGTCAGAGGAAAATTTGATAATATTATGGTAGAACTTTTATNATGCAGATTATACATGGTTTAATTTTTGGCAAGCAAGATCTAGTGTTCAGAGGAGCATCCAAGAAACTTTATGAGCATGAACATGATAATGGGAATTTTACCCATTTGGCAGAAGTCAGAGGAAAATTTGATAATATTATGGTAGAACTTTTATGCATAGTATAAATATCAACACCAAATAATACTGTACCTATTTAGGGATGAGATACAAAACTAACTAATCAAAAGCATGGCCTATGCAATGAATGAAATCAGTCTGAATAAGGTAAGAAGAGCTAAACACTACTCATTAATTTGGCTACAAATCTGATATTGCTGTATTTGAGACACACCCCTGATGAATATAGAACAAATAACAATCTTGTTAGATTTGTAGATTCCTAAAATGCAAATATTTCCACATATAAACATACTTGGGGACTCTGTTTCCCAGGAGATGACACAACTAGAGAGGGATTATAAACAGTGGCAGTAGACCACGTACAAAAACAATCAAGAATAAAGGAATTTGAGGGGCCATGGATATCACAATATGGCAAATATGCGTGGAAAACACGACAGATTGAAACAGATGATTCCAAGAAATGATTCTAGGGCATTTTCTGTTCCTTGACTGGATATTTTAATCTTAGTGGTAAATGGTACAATAAAAATCTCTTCTGACACCACTGATTTTTTTTTTTAATACCATCCAGGATCTATACAAGTGCTTTTCAGCTTCACTGAAACCTTGTGTATTAAAAACACATTTACCAAACATAAATTTGAAACATTGTCAAGCACATGATGGAAAAGTTGAGCTTATGCCATTATGGCACTAAAAACTCAATTAGAGACTCTGAGCAATTCTTTTTTAGAAAATGTTGCTGTATTAATAAAGACATAGATTGTAGAATTCAAGCCAGAGTTACAGTTTCAAAAAACATCCACTATTAAATTTATTTGCTCAGGGTTAATTTGGCAAGATGTTTGAAGTAAAATTAGTACGATATGCAAAATAAGGCAGGAGCTGAAATTCAACATAGGGCCCAAAGAAGCATCACCAGAGGCTGTGTATCTGTGAAGGCTGATTGGTGTGACTGGGTGAAAGCGTGGGGGGTTTCTCCTGTTGGAACATAGAGAAGGTTGTGGGGACCAGACCCGGGGTGAGGGGTGTGGTCAAAGCCCTGCTCTGGGAGGAGGTGAGCCTGCCTTGCAACACAGCAAACAGGAGACTAATCCCCGTGGAAGCGGCTTTGCCATGGAGATTCTGGAATTTTCATGTCTGCCCACCAGTGGTCAGCGATCTTTTCTGCATAGACCTACTACTGCTTGAGCCTTCAGAAACACTTTGTCCAACTCCAGAGCTTCAGCTTAGGTCTCCAGTCTTGGAGGCAGTGACCCCAGAAGAGGATGAAGGATGTAGTGAGATACTGTGAGAACAGCTGGCAGATGTGAGAAGGCAACATAGTTCCCAGAGCAGAGCTTGCTACTGGCATGCATTCCTGGTGACCAACAAGATGCACTGTAGGCCACCATACACAGCCATCAAACACGTTTGATTCTGCATCTCAGTCCAGTTCCATAGAAAACATTTTTTGAGTAATCACCATGTGGCAGACCCTATTCTAAGCTCTTCATGTGTAGTAATTAATTTAGTTCTCAGCCACCCTATCAATGTGCCCATTTTACAGATTAGGAAACCGAGGCCCAGAGAGGCTTTATTACTTTCCCTAGGTCAAACTAAACAGCACACTACTGGGAACTTAACCCCAGCTCTCTGGCTCCAGAGTGTACATGCTTAGTTAGGATGCAACAGAATCTGGGTATCATCCTTATAACAAAAGGGGTTAACATTATGTTCTGAGTTTTTACCCCTAAAATACACACACACACACACACACACACACACACACACANTAATCTTGGGCCCTATTATTGAATGTAAAATGTCTTCATCTCTTGGGGTAAAAGTTGCTGTAAAAATGCAAATCATCATTTAGCCACAACGGAGCAGTTATTGAAAGAGTCCACCAAAAGAAGAATTGCACTATTTTCAGCTTTGTCACCAGGAAGTGTGAGTGAGTAATTAGAGAAGCCCCTCAAGGCATAGAAGACCGCAGGCTACTTTGTTTTCCATCTGCGTTGTTTCCATTTCCCTGCCTAGCAACATCACCCCCACACCAGCTTCTGTAATGGGTCTGAAATCGTAAAAGAAGTTCCACTCACTCCTAACGATCTTGAATCTAAGGCTTTGTAATGGACAAAGCCAAACAAGTCACTTCAGGAGCCTCAGTGGCATCTTGCCACAGCATTTCTCCTTGGCATAGAAACATTTGCCTCAAGGAGAAATACTACCAAATGGTGAAGAAAACAGGAAAATAAACACCTGAAAAACATAAATCAGATGATGGGATAGTCTCACAGATTTAAACTTTTTCAAATACCTGTAAATATATATTCAATAGATTCCTAAGTAGTCATTCACATACAGTAAACATCTCTGGAGGGTGTGTTATATTCCAGACATTTTATTTCTTATCAGAGATACAAAAATAAACATATATGGTCCCTGTTCTTAAGTAGCTTACATCCTTTGTAGGGGAAGCCAAACCATAAACAGGAAACAGAACACACCAGAAAGGAAAGTGTGAAAGGTAACAAAAAATTAATAGTCACAATGAGGCCCAGGAGGATAAAGCTGATGGCACTAGCAGTTTCACTGGAGCCATGTGATACCCGCCAGTCTCACAGGGCGGACTGTCAGTGGTGACTGGAGTGAGGAAGGAGAGAACCTCTGTGGATGGTAAAGAAGCACTGGTAAATGTTTGGGTTTGCTGGTCTGGAAGTTCATATTTACATAGGCCATGTTCATTGTTGGCCTTTAAATTTAAATACTGAGTGCATCACCATCCACTGAGTAATTAGAATTGTGATAGAGTTAATAGTGAATTTTATTATTAAAAAAGGGCAATTGAATGCAAGTTAAGCTTAAATAATCTCTACTGTCAGGGCTGTTCTCTACACTGTGGAAAATAGATTGGCTCGCCCTAAAAATCAGGAAAGCCATATTTTCATATATTAATGAGTATAACCATATTGTCCAAAAAAATAGGTTGTTTTTCTCATTTGCAAGAAGATTGAAATTAAAGGAATAATAATTTTCAAATAGCTGGCCCTGTACAAAATCTGAGAAATCTTAATCTTCACTGATATTTTTAAAATTCCCTCATAAGTCTCCAAAAGACATTCCAATAACAAGAGTAGTACCTAAGCCATTTTTTAAAAGCAGTTTTATAGTAGTTCAAAGTTAACAAAAGAATAGTAACCTGATTTTGATAGCTAATTTCATGAGAATTTTCCATATTTGACAGATGTTGCAATTTTTCAATGAAGATTTAAAAGAAGGAGAACACAAATCTATGAAAGAGAAAGTATAGGAAAAAGTAGAGAGCGATTTTGAAAACTGAGTTTTTAGGGAACTGAAAGAGAAGGAGGCATATATTGAAAAAAAAATTTTAATAATAATAATAATACTTTCTTAACAATAAGAAAGTATTGCTTTAAAGAAGTGATTTATTCAAGTAAAAATCTGGGTTAAGTAAGNGGATCCCCTGGAGAAGGAAATGGTAACCCATTGCAGTATTCTTGCCTGGAGAATCCCATGGACGGAGAAGCCTGGTAGGCTACAGTCCACGGGGTCGCAAAGAGTCGGACACGACAGAGCGACTTCACTTGCTGCTGCTGCTCCTGCTAGTCACTTCAGTCGTGTCCGACTCTGTGCGACCCCATAGACGGCAACCCACTAGGCTCCTCTGTCCCTGGGATTCTCCAGGCAAGAGTACTGGAGTGGGTTGCCATTTCCTTCTCCAATGCATGAAAGTGAAAAGTGAAAGTGAAGTCGCTCAGTGGTGCCCGATTCTTGGCGACCCCGTGCAGCCTACCAGGCTCCTCCGTCCGTGGGATTTTCCAGGCAAGAGTACTGAAGCGGGTTTACTTACTTAGGGCCTTTCCAGCAGGGGGCGCAGTTCCTAGGGGAATGGTTGTCTCCACCCTGACCTGGGCCCTAGTGCAGACCTTTGGGCCTGTTGCCACAGCTGAGGAACCAGCTTGTACCTGGCAGAGGTGCAGTTGTGTGCGAGAGGGAGAGAACCCAGGGGGTAGAGAAGGTTCTAGTTGTCTCAGGAGCCAGTGAGGCTGTGGGGCTCTCAGTTTGCAATGTGGATCTGAGTGCATCAGGTGGGGGTTCCCGCAGGGGGCTGTCCTGTGACAGGTGAGGCCCAGGTGTCCCGCCTACCTCTTGTCATGAGTATGACCAGATGAAACTAATCTGTATGCATGGAGAAGACTTGTGAAAACCTCCCTTCAGGGAACTCTCCAGGCTTCCCTGGTAGCTCAGACAGTAAAGAATCCTGCAATGCAGGAGACCCGGGTTCGATCCCCAGGTCGGGAAGATGGGAAGATTCCCCTGGAGAAGGGAATGGCTCCCCACTTCAGGATTCTTGCCTGAAGAATCCCATGGACAGAGGAGCCTGATGGGCTACAGTCCATGGGGTTGCAAAGAGCCGGACATGACTGAGTGACTAAACAACACACACACACACAAGTGAACTCTTCAGATCTCTTTCAGGCTCAGCTCTCAGGGAGGATGGCGACTTTTGGATCCCCACCCCGGTGTGACCCTAACACCAAGGAAGATCTCCCCCATCTTCTTTTAGCTGCTCACCCTGAGCACGGCCCAGCTTGCATGGATCTCTGGCCAACCTTGTCCCACTCTCCAGTCCCCAAATTGGTGTGCCTATGTGGAGGCTGCAGCCTCCCCTTTTTGGCTCTTGGCTTTATCTGTACATGGACGATGTCGTGGGGTCCAGACACAGCCCCTCATTGTCCTTGTGGGGCAGATGTGCTAAGGCTGTGGGACCTGTTTTGGGCCCAGGTGGCTGCTGAGCAATCCAAGGAGCACTTTTGTGCATCTTCTTTCTGCTGGGTCACCATCCAAGTTCATGATCCAGAGGGTTCCAGAACCACCAGGGGCTTTTCCTAGGTGACGTCCTGGGAAAGGAAAGAAGAGCTATTGTCTCAAAGCACCAAGATGGCAACATGCTTTCTTCTTTTCCCGCCGTAATCTTCCAGCTCCTGTGTGATGGAGTCAACCAGGCTGGCCCCACACCTTGGTGTGTCCCTTCAGAGCCAGGCTGGAGCATAGCTTTACAGGGTTAACCCTCTCTACTGAGATATTTCTGCAACCTTTGAGGCTTATAAGATGAAGCCAGTGCCAGATTCTTTTTGTTGGTGGGATAGGGGAGGGGTGGGGTGGAGAGAAATGCTGGTTTTGTTTCTTTTCTTTTCTTCATTATCCAGTCCACAGTTTCTTGTTTATTTATTGAAGTGTAGTCGATTTGCAGTGTTGTGTCAGTTTCAGGCGTACAGCACAGTGGTTCAGTTATCCGTCTATATTTCTGTTTGTCTATGTTTCTATATTTCTATCTTTCTGTCTGTATTTCTATTTGTCTATCTTTCTATATTTCTGTCTCTCTATTTGTATTTTAATCTATATTTCTATCTACCTGTATTTCTACTATATTTCTATCTGTTTGTCTCTCTATCCATCTGTCTACCCATCTATCCTTTTTCATATTCTTTCTCCTTACTGGTTAGCTGGTCTTGTGTCCTGAAGGGAAGATGCTGAGATGACTCAGTGTGAGCTCACTCTGTTAGGAGATAGCTCTCTGCTCTCTGGTGTCCCTGCAGCAGGCCACAGCTGGGGAGGTCGCTGCATCCTCATGGTTCACCTTCTCCTTCTGTGTTTACAGAGCACAGCGAATGAGGTCAGGAGCTCTTGCCGAATCTTTAATGGGGATGAATTTAAAAGACTGAGCTGTGCCCTCCTGTCACCTAACAGTTCTCTGTGTGGGACACTGTGGTTGCTGGATCTGGAGTATTCTGTGCCTGGCCCCCCAGGACACCAGCCTTTCTGGTCCCAGCATCTCCTTGGTCTTCTGGCAGCCCAGAACCTCCTGCTGGAAGAGCTGTGTTGTCGTTGCTCGACAGTGAGGAGACTGAAGCGCTGGGTGAGGCGTGGACCTGAAAGAGTGCTGCATGTCCCCACTGCCCTCCTTCGGCTCATCCTGAATCGCTGCACACCTGCTAATGAGACGAGGCGTCACCTTGTGTTCAGAGCAGCCACATTGATTACATGCTCGCAGCCATCCCCTGTGTCCACCACTTGGGCAGCTTCTTCTGCCTTAAATTAACAACAGACCGAGTTACAGGGACTCAGGGAGGGTGTCCCTGGAGGCCAGATGCCCCCTACTCCTTGGACGTGGGTGATGACCTCTGCTCAGGACCAGGAAGTGCGGTACCAGGAGGCCTCTTGTATGAAGGTGGCTCATTTGAGCCACAGGGGCCCTGCCTGGGGTCATTTCCTTTGGCACCTCGTGCCCTTCTGAGGGATGGGGAGGAGGGGGCTGAGCAATCCTCCCACCCGCCAGCAATTATTGTCCATCCAGAAAGTGAGACAGTAGCAATTTGTCTGAGAGCCCAGAGACAAAGCTCACCTGCACTGTTCTTGCATTTGTTGCATCGTCTCTAAATACTCCATAAGGTAGGTCAATGGGGGCAGAGCAGGTCTAGGACCCAGAGCACCCCACCCCCCAATTGATGCTTTTGAACTGTGGTGTTGGAAAAGAGTCNCCGCGGCCGCCGACGCGAAGGCCCCTGCCCGAGGAAGCTGCGCCCCCGCAGCCGCTAGAGCCGCGGCTATTACTCCGAGAGCCGCGCAGAGCCTGGCCTTGGCCTTGGCCTCCCGGCGCTGGGGCTGCCGCCGCTGCGGGGGTTGCTGCTGCGCCTGCTGCTGCCGGGGCCGAGAGTGCTGCACCGAGACGCCAGCTTTCGGTGCCTCCGCTCTCGCTCACACACGTTCACACCCCCGAGAGTCGGGGGAGAGGCGTCCGCGCGATATCGGTATTGAGATTAATAACAAGGTGCGGAGAGTGCGAGAAGGAGGAGGGTTGATTGACGTGGAGGGGCTGGCGAGAGTCAGTCACTCCCCCGCGCGGAGGGGTGGGGTGAGGGGGGAGGAGGCGGAGCTTCGGCGCCGCGTTTGTTCGTAGTGCGCGTGCGCGCGGGGCTGCCAGTTCTCTTGCCTATTTTCTCCTTTACCCTTGCTGTTTTCTTACTCGTTTCTCTTGACATGAGTGAAGAGCCGAGCTGGGGAGGCTGGTCGATTATCAGAAAGACACAGCCGCAAAGCCACGGGGGGTGGCGGGAAGACACTAGCGATCCCGCCTCACCCAGTGTTCGCGCCGGGACTCGGCTCTGTTTACTGCGCGCTCGCCTGAGGCGGCCTGACCGCGAAGCCCAGCTCTAGGCGGCGATTGGGACGCCAGGTGAGATGAAGGAAGTGACCGAAGAAAATGTTTCCTGACATCTTCTGTGGTTTAATTTTTTCTTTAACGTGTAACATCTGTAAGCTGCATTGCGAGAGGTAAATAAAAGAACTTGTGACGCTCTACGTTAACCCTGTCCTATTTATTTTCTGAGGCTCCCCTCTCACGGTGGAAATACATTGCTTGGCCGTGCCAGCAACATAGTGAAAACGGCAAAGTGTAAACTAGGAATATGAATGTTTACTTGGCGTATGTGGCCTTGACATTTTAAGTTTATGGGGTTTAATTTTGTTTTTGTGAGTCAGCTTCAGCTTTTACCACGAGCAGTCCAGAAACAAACCAACTCTAGAGGCAAAATACTGCTCTTACAGAGTTTTGCATAATCTCTTTCCCAATGCATGCTCCGGGCTTGCGCACTTAACCAGTGTCAAGGATGTATTAGCAGTGTTCAGGATTCCCCAC
>SJYV01030941.1:693930-720618 GCA_006410875.1 Neotragus pygmaeus
AAAAAAAAAAAATGTTCTAGTGACCACCTGCATCTTTTTCAAATTAGCAATTAATATTTTATCTGAGTAAATCTGATCTCTCCATGTTTTTTCTGTTGGTAGCATGGGTAGCCAGATCTATAAAATCCCTTATAACTATATTCCTTTGTTTTCTGAAATTCTGTTGGACAGCTTGCTCAAAAGGCAAAGATTTAAATTTTAGCTTAAGAATGTTATTACTACTTTATAAAGAACCAAATATTATTTTATTGATATTAGTACACATTTCTATACTAATAGCTGTAAAACTTCTCAAGTATTACATTTAAATTATTTAGTACACTATAATTAATAAAATAATTAAATATAATTTACCTGATATTCATTAGTACAACATTTAAATAGGTATTAATCAAGGTGATCTTAAATTTTTAATTCCCAGACCTCTTGACAGGGCCTCCAAACTATATTTCAGTGACATATTCTATCTTTTATTGAACTATATTCCTCTCCATCTTCCCATCTTTACTCATCTTATTTGTCTTCCTCCCTCCCTTTTTATCCCTATGTCTAATATTTTTTGAGATGCCATATACCATGGGTATGTTCATCTACGAAAAAAATGGCTTCATTCATTGCCTCCACACCTCTTCCAGTCCATCAACTCTCTCTTTTCATCAACCTCCTATTTGTTCCTTTGTCTAGTATGATTATGGATGACACCGAGGACCATTCCACTCTCTTGGTCAGAGATAAACATTTTCCACCATTTTTAATAATGTGCTTGCTGTATTCTCTTGGTCAAAGATAAACATTTTCCACCATTTTTAATAATGTGCTTGCTGTATGATACACTGTGTGCTCAGTTGTGTCCAACTCTTTGCAACCCTTTGGACTATAGCTCACCAGGATCCTCTTCCATGGGATTTTCAGGCAAGAATACTGGAGTGGGTTGCCATTTCCTCTTCCAGGGGAATCTTCCTGACCCAGGGATGGAACCCACACCTCCTGTGTCTCCTACATTGCAGGCAGATTCTTCACCCGCTAAACCATCAGGGAAGCCTCATATGATATGCTGCTGCAGCTGCTAAGTTTCTTCAGCTGTGTCCGACTCTGTGCGACCCCATAGACGGCAGCCCACCAGACTCCCCCGTCCCTGGGATTCTCCAGGCAAGAACCCTGGAGTGGGTTACCATTTCCTTCTCCAGTGCATGAAAGTGAAAAGTGAAAGTGAAGCCGCTCAGTCGTGTCCGACTAATAGCGACCCCATGGACTGCAGCCTACCAGGGTCCTCTGTCCATGGGATTTTCCAGGCAAGAGTACTGGAGTGGGGTGCCATTGTCTTCTCCAATATGATACGCTAGTCCTAGATAAAATAATGAAGTAGACCCCATTCATTTTGATGTCCTCCTGCCTCTTCTCTCTATACACCAAGGATCGAGTCTCAAGTCCCTTGAACCCCGAATATTCAGAATCTCCACTCCAACCCCATCAGCAGCAGCACCATTCTTTCTAGTATTTCCCTACAGTCTAGAAATGTTCTGGAATGTAAGTTCCATGACCACCACCAATAAATATCCAGTGCTTCAATTTTTTAAGTATTTGGAGGTACCTGGTGTGCTATTCAATCAATAAAATCAATTATTTTGATGTTGTACTTCAATGATCTTCATGGAGTCTTCAGAAATATGCTTCAGAAACCACTTAGGGCATGCAGAGGGGAACAGATAGGTGGGATCACAACTAGAAAGCCTCTGTTTTACATATAGACCATCTATTTGACTGCTTCTGAATTTTCCTTTTTCTGTGAACCATGCTCCTTCCCTTTGGAGAAACTATTCCTCGTACTACAAACAGATGATTCTAGTGACAGTTGCATCTCAAGAGAGTCCCCCAACTTCCTAACTACGAGCATACATATTAAGTCACGTCAGTCTTGTCCACCTCTTTGCGACCCTATGGACTGTAGCCCTCTGGGCTTTCTCCCCATGGGATTCTCCAGACATGAATAGTGGAGTGGATGCCATGCCCTTCTGGGCATATGACTCAAGTCAAAGCAAGCAGAGTTCTTCCTCAGAATGTTTTCAGGCAGAACTAAAGGAAGAAGAGCTAGTCCACCATCATAGTAATCTGAGACGAGAAGGCAGGAAAGAATAAGGAAGTTTTGAGAGTGGCCAATAGCTACCCTCTGTGTAGAATGAATCCATCACACAGAGATGAGAAGTGTGGAGAGTAAGTCCCAGTGGTACACCAGTGTCAGGCTCTAGTCAGTCTGGGGATCCAACTACTCATAGTGCAGTTATATTAACTAGGAAATTCTCTTGTATGTCTGAACTAACTTGACCTAGACCTCTGCAACCAAACATCCTGACCAATATGTTGTGTTTATGCATGAAAGGTCTTTCAAAGAAGGTTAAATTTTGCTAAATAAATTTGAAAATTACTGATCTAAACTACAACAGGACAGTCTTATTGGTTGAATCATAGTTTACCAAACGTTGAAGGTCACCTGGTCTTACTTCCTCATTTTCCACATGAGAAACCTAAAGCAAAGTGACTTGCTGAATATCACCCAGGCAGTCAATGGCAAGTCAGTTTCAGAAACTGATTTCTAGATACCTGTTTCAGCTACTCTTTTCATTCTTCTACCCTGTCATTTGTTTAATTCTCCCCAGTGGTATTTTTAAGAGGTGGTTACATGGAGATACAACTGTAACTTAAAAATATAAATCACAACAATGGCAATTTAAGACACTGCTTAGTGAGAAGATATTTGGTGGCATGTGACCATAATAGACCCCTTTTTCCTTTTTGAGACTTCCATATATTTTTTTAAATTGGACTCAAACACACTCTTTGAGACATGATAGCCATGTCTCCAAGTTTTAACTACCAGCTTTATGCTTATAACACCCAAATCTATGTCTCCAATTTAGAGTTCTCACCAGACGTTCACATCTATATTGTCAATTTCCTCCTTGTTATTTCCATTCTGTTTTTAATGTTTAAAACAGAGCTTGTTGTCTTTCCTCCAAAATCTATTCCTGACCTTTCTCATTAAAATGGTACCACCATGCTAATGATTCTGTAACCATATGAATGGTCACCCAATTCATCCTAGGAATCATTTTTAACTTTTCTTCCTATAATCAGCATTTACCAGCTGACATACCAAATATTTGTATTACTCTAGTCCCTCCATCTCAATGCACCATAATGTGGTATCGCCTAAAGCCTGAGTTTTTTGCATTTTGTCCATTAATGTACCCCCTTGTTAATCAGGCTTTGCAGGTGGTACAGTGTAAAGCATCCACCTGCCAATGCAGGAGGTGTATATTCGATCCCTGGCTCGAAAAGATACCCTGGAGAAGGGAATGGCTACCCACTCCAGTATTCTTGCCTGGAGAATCCCATGGACAGAGTAACCTGGCAGGCTACAGTCGATGGGGGTCACAAAGACTCAGACACAACTGAGATACAACTAAACATGAGCACAAGCACAACATCTTCCTAGAATATATTTTATTCATATTACTCTGCTCTTTAAAATCTTTCAGTGACTTCTCCATAATTTGTAAACTAAAACCTAATTTCACAAGCATAACTATTCCTTAATGATCTCTTACTTACTATCACTATCTCTGTCACTCCTGGCCTTTAGTGAACTATTGCTGTTTCTGAAAGAGGACATCCTCAGCATGGTGTGCTCTTTCCTATTTTGTCCTCCTCTTGAAATCATCCTTCACTATTTAATTCAAGCATCACTTCCTTTGCAAAGCCACCTCTGAAAGCCCTAGTGAGTATTTTCTTGGCATACTGTGCTCACCTCTACTACAGTAAGTATGATTAAATTAACTAGTAATTTTCTTCTACATCGAAACTAATTTGAGTTAGACCTCTACAACCAAAACATCTGAACATCTTGTTTCTGCATGAAAATTCTTTCAAAGAAGGCTAACTGCTGCTACAATAAATTTGGACATCACTGAATGAAATGACAATAAGGCATTATTATTAGTTGAATTATAGTCTTTTTTTTTTTAAGTGTCCCGTTTGTGGAGATGAACTAGAAAACTTCTCCCTCTGGGTGAATGCAATCTGTCAGAACACAGCTCCCACTCACCTCTTCAGTTCAGTTTGGTTCAGTCGCTCAGTCGTGTCCGACTTTGCGACCCCATGAATCACAACACGCCAGGCCTCCCCGTCCGTCACCAAGTCCCGGAGTTCACTCAGACTCATGTCCATCAAGTCGGTGATGCCATCCAGCCATCTCATCCTCTGTTGTCCCCTTCTCCTCCTGCCCCCAATTCCTCCCAGCATCAGAGTCTTTTCCAGTGAGTTAACTCGTCGCATGAGGTGGCCAGAGTACTGGAGTTTCAGCTTTAGCATCAGTCCTTCCAAAGAAATCCCAGAGCTGATCTCCTTCAGAATGGACTGGTTGGATCTCCTTGCAGTCCAAGGGACTCTCAAGANTGCCTGTCTGGTGAGCTCTCACTTAGCCCTCTAGCACCCAACCTCTTAGCCTTTCCCGACTGCTCCCCCTTCACGCCCCAAATATGGAATAGTCCTTCTCTTGAGAGTACCTGGAGTCAGCAACGGTAAGATGTGTATAAGAGACAGGCTTTATAGCTGTGATACCTGGTAAACTGGTTCTCAAAAAAAAAAAAAAAAAGGGAGGGGGGAGGGAGAATCCTGATTTGTAGCATTTGTCCATTTCCGTGGTACAAATACACTCACAGGACTGACTTCGAACTACCACTGTGAAGTCACTGAACACAGACTTGGGAAGAGAGGCACACGAGGCTTCTGTGTGTGGCAGCTCAGAACACCTTGGAAAGTATCCTAGTCCTTGAAACCCCAAGTCTAACACAGAGCTTGACTCTTAATAGGCTTTCAATACATGATTGACGAATGAGCAAAAGGCATGGATGTGTGATGGACAGCTTAAAATTAGGAGTGTGTGGCACTGACAGAAAGCAGAATAAAAATCTTTTGTGGGCTTGCATGATTGTGAGAACCATTAATTTCTCATCCTCAGTCCCCAAATTAAACCTTCAAGTGTGTTCTGTTCCAGATGCAGATTGAGTTCATAAAACAAGGAAGCATGAACTTCAGATTCATCCCTGTGCTCTTCCCAAATGCTAAGAAGGTAAATGAACAAACAAACGAGTCTTTAAGTCCAGCTTTGGTTTAAAATCTCCAGAATTTTAAGTGGGAAACCTTGTCAGCTCTTTATCAATCCTTCGAGATCGCAGTGTTGCCAGAAAGATCAACAAGTTGTAGCACTCAGTGCAGAAGCCTGAATCAGGAAGATTTTAAAGCTTTATCTGATAGACCATCGCTGTCCTAATTGTTCAAACAGCCACTACGCACAAAGAAGTAGTTTGTGTTTTTAGCCCATGAGACAAAAAGAGGCCGTTCATCTGATACTTCTTATCTCTTGTACATAAAAGTCAAGATGTGAGCATTTTTGGCTGGCTGTTTCGTTGAACACAGCTCAGTGCTCAAAGCTGTAGAATACAGGAATTAAACCTACACAGTTAACGAAAGGGAACTTTGCTGTGGCTCATAGGAGGGATTGTGCTCACTAGAAGGGCAGGCCAGCGGATTTGGAGAACAGGGACGGAAAGCATCTGAGAGCCTGTGCCAGGCTTGCGGGAGTGATGGCAGCTGTGCAGTGAAGGTCTTGGGAGCAAATCCCAGCACCCTGAGCGCAGGCCCAGCCCTGCCCTGGAGCATCCCTGGATGTCAGGACTGCATGAGACTTCCGCCCTGGATGAAGGAGGATCCAGTTTATGGGACCAGGACCCCTGGGCTGGCCCAGTTCACAGCCTGCCCAGCAGCGTGCCTTCTGACTGCTCTCATGGCACGATCTCCTTGCTTGCTGTGCTGCGTCCACTTTGATTCTGTACCAGCCATCCTCTGCTCTGCCATCAAAGAGGAACATCCGAAATGTAGATCTGATCTGTCTTCAGCTTAGAAGTTTTGGGGTGGGTTTCCTACCGACTACAGATCGCGCTCATCTTCCTTGTAAGGCCTACGAGGCCCTTGAGGAGCGGGCTCTGCCTGCCTGCTCAGCTTCCTGCCTTGCCACTGTGCACACTGTGACACTGCTCTGGTCGCTGAGGACCGTTTCAGGCGTCCTGCCGCATGCCACCCTCTTCCTCTGTCTTTGCACTTGTGTCCTGGACTGCGTGCAGCGCCCTTCCCCTGCTTGCCTGTCTGGTGAGCTCTCACTTAGCCCTCTAGCACCCAACCTCTTAGCCTTTCCCGACTGCTCCCCCTTCACGCCCCAAATATGGAATAGTCCTTCTCTTGAGAGTACCTGGAGTCAGCAACGGTATGTGGCTGGGGGTGGGAGTGTAGGGAGTAATTGTTTAGAATTACTGGAGCATGGTGACAGATAAAAAGCAGACCCACTTTTAGTTGGTTTTGTTAATGTTTTTTAAACTTCTTCAAACAAGCCTCTTATTACCCACACTCAGGGCAGACTGCTTCCGTCTACCTGTGCCCTTGGCATGCTATTGCCTGGAGAATAGTTACATTTGGACTCCATCATAAGACTATGAACTCCTCAAGGCAGTAACTGTGTCTTTTTTTTTGTGTGTTTGTTTGGCTGCACTGGGTCTTAGTTGTGGGGTCAGTAGTTGCCCTACGGCAAGTGAGATCTTAGTTCTCTGACCAGGGGTCAAAGCTGGCTCCACTCTCCTTTTAACATCTTTACTTGTTTTCTCAGTGAGATCTTTCCCTGTGTGTGTTCAATCTCTCAGTTGCGTCCAACTCTTTGCAACCCTTGGACACCAGGGGAGCCTGGCGGGCCACAGTCCATGGTTCTCAAAGAACTGTACACGACTGAGTGACTGAAAACATACAAGGAAAGGTCTCACTGAGAAAACAAGTAAAGGTGTAAAAAAGCAGAGTGAAGAGGCTTTGTGGAGATCTTTCCCTAATGCCCTCCTTAAAACCGCAGATGTTTCATCCCTGCCCAGCACTCCCCACCCCTTTTTCTCCGCTTTATTTTTCTCCACGGCCTGCACTGCCATTGAACACACTACACCTCTGCGTCCTCTGTCTGCCCCCAACAGAATGTCCACTCCCTGAGGGCAGTCTGACCCTGCGCTCTCTTCGATCCTTGGCTGACAAGTTCGGCTTTTGCCGGATCGCTGGGACCTGCGGTGGGGGAACCTTGTTCTTCTGCGGGTCAGACCTGGGGCCAGAGTGAAAGGATAATGAGTTGGATGAATGCCCACAGCCTTGGCACACTTCTGCCGGAGCCACTGGGGGATTCACGTGGCTCTGTGTGACCTCTGTCCTACCCCTTTCAGGGCAGGGTGCTGAAAAGTATGCTGAAAGGCGAAGGGCAGGTAGCCTGGGAGACTGATGGGACATGCCGTGCACATGTGCTTACTGTAATGAGCTACACAGCTGGCACCCGGAGCCAAGAGCATTTCACACGCAAACCCCTTCCGAAAGCAAAACAGCACCGCCCCCAGGAGAGTTCAGCAGGCGATGCCTGTGAAGGGAAAACCGAGGATGTTGGGGAACTGAGCCCGGGATCTGGAATCCAGGTTTCTCTCTAATGGCTTTTGCTTCTGTCATTCTCTCCTTGCCCTAGGAGCATGTGCCCACCTGGCTTCAGAACACTCACATCTACAGCTGGCCCAAGAATAAAAAGAACATCCTTCTGCGGCTGCTCAGAGAGGAGGAGTACGTGGCTCCTCCCCGAGGGCCTCTGCCCACCCTTCAGGTGGTCCCCTTGTGACCCCGCACCCCCACCCCCAGATTACAGCTCTTGTGGCTGAGGCCAGCTGGCAGCATTCAGGGCTGTGGTTTTCCGTCCCTCCTCGAGGGGCCTTCCAACCCCCAGGAAACCTGTTCAGCAGGGGCCGCTTCCTCCTGAGACCTTGAAGGACCTTGTCTTTGAGATGGAGGCCGTGACTGTTTTGCATTCCCTGTTTCTTAAACCCACTGCCGTGCACGTTCCCCCAACACTCTGAGTATCCAGAATGGGCCCTCAGCACCTAGCGCGTAGACAATACAAGTAACGTTACTGTAAACACCAGCAACCACAAACACTCTCCACTTAGGGCAACATTTCTGAGTTCACCAGATGCGGTGTGTCCTCAGACCAAACTGATTCATGTACAAATAATAAAAGGTTTACTCTTTTGTAAAACTGTGTTTTCACTTATCTCAAAGGAGATAGATATATTAATTTTTATGGGCAATTGCTTTCAGGGACATTGATAAATCTATTTCAGTATAACATTAGACCAATGTAACGGACTGCTTTGTATTAAAAGATGAAGGCCAGATAGTTAAGCATCCCCTTTTAACTTCATCTTGAAAGTTTCATTCCTTTAGTAGAACTTAATAACAATACGACTTTGTACCACATACTACCATGATCCTAAGTAAATTCATAGCTCTTTGGGCCTGGGCTACATATATCAAGGTGTCTGTGAATTGTATGAAGAGACAGGGGGACGTACAGTGCAGGCTAGAATTGTGGTTTGGCAGACCTGAGTTATAGTCTTGGTTCTGCCACTAACTAGCTATGGTTTCATGCCACATGGCCTGAGGGACGGTTCCCTGTTCAGGGATCAAACCTGTGCCCTCACAATGAACGTGCCAAATCCTAACCAAAGAGGAGAGCGAAAAAGTTGGCTTAAAGCTTAATGTTCAGAAAACGAAGATCATGAAATCTGGTCCCATCACTTCATGGGAATTAGATGGGGAAACAGTGGAAACAGTGTCAGACTTTATTTTGANTTCACTTTCTGCCATAAGGGTGGTGTCATCTGCATATCTGAGGTTATTGATATTTCTCCCGGCAATCTTGTTTCCAGCTTGTGCTTCTTCCATCCAGCATTTCTCATGATGTACTCTGCATATAAGTTAAATAAGCAGGGTGACAATATACAGCCTTGACATACTCCTTTTCCTATTTGGAACCAGTCTGTTGCTCCATGTCCAGTTCTAACTGTTGCTTCCTGACCTGCATATAGGTTTCTCAAGAGGCGATGTTTTTATGCAGTATGCAAACTGAACCACCCTATTACCGTATGCTGCAATTATCTATGTAAATACATATCCATCATTCACTTCCTAGACTGTAAGCTCTGTCTTTATCCCTGTGTGCTGTCAGACACAGCATCACAGAGTGTCTGACAAATAATGCTCAAGGAACATTTGTTTAATTCATTAATTAAGAATAGTACTTCTCAAATCATACCATATGTCAATTTACTAGCAATTCGCTGCTAGTAAAAGAAATCAGAAATACAGTCACAAACAAAATACATTTTATTTTTCTCTCACATAAAAGAAGTCTGAAAATAGTTGACTCAGGGCTGATATGGCCTATCCATGGTCAGTAGGAACAACTCTCCTTCTCTCATTGGCTTTGCCATCTTTAGAACATACCTTTCTTTCCTTCCTCATAGTCCGAGATGGCTGCCAGGACCACCTCATATGGTTGTGCCGTTTGTTTACTGCAAAAGCACCCTGCCGAGAAGTGAAATCACCAAGTGGAGCATCTAACCGGTGGAGGAACTTTCTCTAATTCATCTACAAGAATGGATGCTTCTTTCTATCAGAGATACTATGGCCATTGGGATCCCAACTATCTCATTCATTTTCCTAGCAGGGCAAAATTATCCTCAATTTATTTCTGGTGGCAGCGTGTTTACCTGAAATACTATTTCCCAGCTTCCCAAAGGAAGCCTAGGTATAAGTGTAGCATATATATAATCCATCACCTCAGTGATGATTGGATGGTTGCTGTATCTAAAGAAATAGTGTCAAAGCATTGCACTGAGTTTCATAACTAATTTTTACTTTAGCAAACTTCTAATTACATTTATCTAAATCAAAGCTAGATACCTTCACCAAAACTTTCATGATTTGTTTTCAGAAACCAATAATCTCTCTTTCTCTCTCTGTCCCTCTCTGTCTCTCTTTTTTTTTCTCTCTCTCTCTCTCTTTCAATTAAAGGTCAGTAGAGTTTGTTTTTGGTATCCCAGACACCATCTATCCTTAAGTCCTATGTTGTCAATTAGAAGGTTCCCATTACTCTTTGCAAAGTAAACAAACAAAGCCTCCTCTTAATAGGGTCATTCTCCTAATCCAGATACCATCGAAATTTGAAGACAGAGTGTTTTATATTCATACCCATCTGTGTAAGCCACTCGTAGCAAAGACTGTTCCCCGTCTTTTATTCAAGGATCTTCATAACAAACACGTTTCCAAACTTAGCACATTTCTCCTTCATTCACTTTAGGTTCTATCCAAACTTGTTCTCTACATATGCTCTGACTTTCCCTCTCTGTACCTTTGTTCACACTGTTCTTGGCTTATACTTCTCAACCTTGCATTTGTGCACGATCAAAAGAATCACATCTTCCAAGCACTATGCCCAATGCTCCTTCATTCACAAAGCCTTCTGGATCCCACACCATCCTTATCCCCCGTCCAGCCAGGTATACTGTTATCCCCATCTGAATACCCACAGCACTTTGAGAGGAGACTCTGGCATGTTAACTTGGTGGAGTAGAAATCCTATGACTTTTAGAGTACCACCAATCTGGGTACAAATTTTGGCTCTGCTACTTACTCTATGATCCCAGGAAAGTTGCTCAACTTCATCTGAAACATAAGAATAATATGTACTTGCAGGGTTGGTATGAAAAAAAGTAAAATAATTAACGTTAAGCTTGACAAGAGCAAACAGCATTTGTTGACTAAAATAGTAAATATGGTATACAGGCTTGTGCTGACTTGTATTAATGCTGTGGATTTTTCCAAGGAAAAATTCAAGGAATAGCTACTTGAAATTTCAAGAAAAAATTTTTCAAGGAATAGCTACTGTGCTTTCTTCCATAAGATTTTATCCAAAGAGGGTGGAGGGGTACAGAATCATGAAAACAAAACACACTGACACAATTGAAAGATGAAACCACAAGTGGAAAAATTCAGAGTATGTGTTAAATTCAAGAAATCTCCTCGCAAATAATCTCTAGGTAACCATAGCCTCAAAACTTGTGGAAATTCACATATCTGTTTGCACTGGAATAGAGGCAGAAGTGATGTGTTCTGCTTCCAATTCTGTCATTAAATAGTTTTGTTAGCTTTGGCAGTTTGCCAGGATTTTCATTTCGAAGTTTCTTTGTCTATCAAAAATAGGGGAATAAAAACAGGATATTACATACTCTAAACAACTTGAAGATGAAGATAACTGAGTGGAAATATTTTGAGAAATAAAAATAACAAAAAAATGCTATATATTATCTCTTATAATTATGTTATTATAATAAGGCAAATAAATGGTTTAAGAAAGTATGTCTCTTTTGGCTCTCTTCCTTCAATGAATCGCTATATTATCTAAAGCGATTAGCTAAAATGACTTGTTTGCTGACAGCACCCACTAAGCCATTCCCTAGAACCAACCTACTCACTTACCTTACTTTTTTTCTTCCTTCCTTTCTTCCTTTAATAGCACAGGATTTACAATTGTCAGATAAATTAATATTTTTACCTGACCAACCTTTTCCACAGATGGAAGATGATTACATGCTAATGCTTGGGTTGACCCACATAACTGCTTTACCAAAAATACCAAATGTTATCGCGTTCTCTTGCTGAAAGCATTGAGAAAGGATATGCTTTTCTGTTGTTCCTGTTCTTGTTTTTCAGGGTAACATGGAGTTCTGTGTGGCAAGCATGAGCTAGGGCTTGAAAATCTGAGAAAGATTATATGACATCAACCCAGGCTTCACATTGATATATAAATCTGTAGATAAAGTTATAGTCAGTTACTATAAGGATGATCTTTCAGACTAGAAATTTCCATGAAATTGCAAATTTCCAAAAAAAAATACAGATGTCCAAACTTTGAATTTATTTTTGTGTTTATTTGTATTGTCTACTTTTAAATTAAAACATCAGCACATTCAATAGAGAAGTTGAAGTGCCTGAAAAAAAGGCAGTGTATTTACATTTATCAAGATTTCACTACCTGCCACATTACTCTGAAAGCATGCATAGTACCATAATTTTGTTGTTGTTGTTATCCATTTTATTATTTCTTAATCTACTTTTCATTGGAGAATAATTGCTTTGTGGTGTTATGTTGGTTTCTGTCTTACAACAACACTAATCAGCCATAAATATATATATTCCCTCTCTTGAGCCTCCCTCCTACCACCCACACCAGCTAGGTCTTCACAGAGCACTGAACTGAGCTCCCTGTGCTGTACAACAGCTTTCCACTAATTATCTATCTTATATATGATAGTGTATATATATATATATATCTTAATGCTGCTCTCTCAATTCATCACCCCTGCTCCTTCTACTGTGTCCACAAGTCCATTGCCTATCTCCGGGTCTCTATTCCTGCCCTGCAAATAAGCTCATCAGTACCATTTTCCTAGATTCCATACATATGCATTAGTACCATAATTCTCCTGAAGAATTGTAAGGAATTGACATTCCGTGTTCTCTAAACATTCTACCTGAAGCTTTGTGTGTGTGTGTGTGTATGTGCGTGTGCTGCACCACTAGCCTTGTGGGATCATAGTTCCCTGACCAGGGATTGAACCCATACCCTACACAAGGAAAACTCAGAGTTTTAACCACTGGATTGCAGGCAAATTCCCTGAAGTATTTTTATATTTCTTCCAGAAACCAAGTACATATTTCTGAGATTTTTCCCTGTCAACAAGGGACATTTATCATATAGCCTCTAAATCTATGTCCCATATTGTGCTAAAAGAGACTGTTGAACTAGCTATACTCTTTGGACTGAGGCCCAAGTCAGGCATTCTTTCCCACAGAAATGAAAAAGGACTAGTTGGCTGAGTTACCCAGCGGCACATGAGAAGCAGGATCAGCAAGAAGGAAACTGGTGGATAGGCAGCAACAGGTGGGACAGAGAGAGGATGCAGGCCACGTTCCCATGGTGGGAGGCACTGAGGAGGCTCTGTCCAGATGTCCAGCTAAGATTTTGGAGCCAGAAACACAGTCTACTCCATTGATATGAGAAAGAGTGCAGAGCTGTGCTTTAGACCTGGTAGCCATTTGCATCTAGTTAATACCACTGAGTTTCTCTGCATCTAGGCGCCTCCCAGTTGGCACTAGTGGTAAACAAACTGCCTGCCAATGCAGGAGACATAAGAGATGCTGGTTAGATTCCTGGGTTGGGAAGATTCCCTAGAAGAGGGCATGACAATCCATTCCAGTATTCTTGCCTGAAGAATCCCATGGACAGAGGAGCCTGGTGGATAGAGTCCACGGGGTCACAAAGAGTTGGACATGACTAACTGACTAACTTTCAAAATATATACTGCAGTATTGCTTTTGCCCTTAAAGATTTTATATGTTAATTAAGCCTTAAGTTGGTTTTAGAATCTATTACCTGTTTTGTTTTGTTTTTATTTTGATCGTAGACTTGCCTTCATGATTAAATTTTACTTGGTATGCTATTAAGATCAGTTTTCATAAACCATCTTATACAGTAAACTGTGACCGAGAAGCACACTATACAGCTGGGCAAGTGAACCTAGATGTTTAAATTTTTCAACAGATATTCCACTCATCAAATAATTTGCATTCTGAAATTTGAAATTTATACAATCTAAAATACTTCTTTAAATGTCAAATATTCGGGAGTTTTTAAACTAATACCAACTGCTGATACACCTACGCAAAACAAATTCAGTGAATTTCCACCAGCTGACCTTTAAAATAATCATCAGTTAAAGGAATTATACTCTTTTCTGCAGCTGGGATGATCTTGTTATTTATGTTCTTTCTAGAATTATACTCTAGTTTTTAATTTAGGTTGTCTGTATTGGTGGCCAAATCTTCCTAAAATAACCGAGAAAGCATAATATTTCTAATATTTCAAATCACCTAATTTCTTTCTTTCTCCATATATAATATTACATTCCTTCTATAACTGCACTGTGTAGTTTTTCTATAAACAATTTTCAGACTTTTAACTATTTCGACTTAATGAATACATCAAACTTGGGGTTTTTTTGGACAAATTTTTGAAATAGATCAGTCTTTTGATGTAAAGAGAGCTCTGTGTCACCTCTTATCTCTAAAATAACTCGTGCTCATCACACATTACAATTTGTGTTCTTTGTTAACCTTCTTGGTTCCTTCTTTCTATTCAGTTCAGTTCAGCCGCTCAAACATGTCCAACTCTGCGACCCCATGGACTGCAGCACGCCAGGCTTCTCTGTCCATCACCAACTCCTGGAGCGTGCTCAAACTCATGTCCATTGAGTCGGTGATGCCATCCAACCATCTCATCCTCTGTTATCTCCTTCTCCTCCCGCCTTCAATCTTTCCCAAAGTCAGGGTCTTTACAAATGAGTCAGTTTTTCGCATTAGGTAGCCAAAGTATTGGAGTTTCAGCTTCAGCATCAGTCCTTCCAATGACTATTCAGGACTGATTTCCTTTAGGATAGACTAATTGGATCTCCTTGCTGTCCAAGGGGCTCTCAAGAATATTCTTCAACACCATAGTTTGAAAGTATTAATTCTTTGGCGCTCAACTTTCTTTCCAGCTCTCACATCCATACATGACTACTGGAAAAACCATAGCTTTGACTAAACAGAACTTTGTTGACAAAGTAATGTCTCTGCTTTTTAATATGCTGTCTAGGTTGGTCATAACTTTTCTTCCAAGGAGCAAGCATCTTTCTATTAACCTGAATTTACACGTTCTGATTTCAAATGATTCGAGTTAAGAGAATCACTATACATACTCTTTTCTCTGTTGCTTGCTATAATGCCTGAAAATTAACCATGGGGAGTCAGTCTTTTGAAAGTAAAAGAAAATCTTGTAAAATATATTAAACCATATACTATCTTAAATTAGTGTGGCCCAGCACTTGCTATGCAAAACATTATTTCCATGGAAGTCTCAGGGTATATGAACCGAAATTCTGTGGTCAAATATATATAGGAAATGCTACACACTGTACTTCTCTTGAAAACTCACAACATTCTTAAGCTTAACAAGAAACTTGAAAAGTCGTACCTACAAAAACATGTTTTACTTCATTTAGCCCAGTGTTTTCTAAGATATACTAACCATAGAACTCTATTTACTTAATATCCATAAATGTCTCCAGGTAAAGCATTGTTGGGGAAATATTACTTAAACCTGTAATCAACAAACATTTGCTTTAGAATCAAAGTAACAGAAAGCTGGAAATCTTGTGTTATTGATGATGTATCTTCAAGTTTTTCAAATTGCAAAATAAACCTGTAAAAGTTAAAGGACTTGGCTTAAATAATAAAGCCAAGGTTAAAATCCATATTTCATTACCATCTAATCCCTGGAAACACAAACAATACACTTCTATAATTCACTACTATAATTTAATTCAAATAAAGCAAAATATTCCATCAAAGTTTTACAGAACTATGGAGCACATAGAGATCTCTTCAGCTGGGTTACTGTAATCCCATCTTATAGGTAAAGGAATGTGAGTTTTGTAAATTTTGTTTATTTTGTTTATAAAACTGGGATCAATCCATAAGTAATGCTTTGAATCTACTTTTTCACTTAATCTTATGTTGTTAATATATTTTCATGACATTAAATACCATTCTAGAAAATGGTTCTCAACCTATCAGGCCCAACACTCTTGTTCATAGCAAATATTTTGTAATACCTTCTTCATTATCCTTAGATGAAATATATGTAAACAATTTATTTTAAAGAAGGAAATGGCAACCTACTCCAGTATTCTTGCTTGGGAAATCTCATGGATAGAGGAGTCTGGTGGGCTACCGTCCATGGGGTCATAAGAGTTGAACACGATTTAGTGACTAAACCACCGTGACCAAACAGTTTATTTTAAAAATGCCTTAGCTATAATACATAGGATAATTAAAAGTGAAGCAATTTATAATGAAATAATATATGAAGTGCTGAGGCATGACTTCACTGGAAGGCAGAGTGAACAAGTCAGGTTTTGTATACCTTTAAGGAGCTTTCTTTTTATTTATTTATTTTTTATGTAGGCAACAATGGTTTATAATACTATATCAGTTCATGTGTACAACATTGTATTACTACTTCTGTATGCACTAACGTGTACTCACTACTAAACATTTCATTTCTGTCACTATACAGTTGATCCCTTTGTCCCATTTGGCCTCCCCAACATCCCCATTTCTCCCCTTGAAACCATTACTCCATTCTCCATAGCTACATGTGTGTTTTTGTTCGGTTTAACTCGCTCATTTTTAGTTGTGTTTCTTTGTTATATTCTACATAAGAGTGAAATCATACGGCGTTTATCTTTCTCTTGTAGCTTTGACTCTGATGTCATGACTACAAAAGCAGACTGATACACAGCTGTGTGGATTTATCATAGGCGTGATACTGTCATGAGTCACATGATTTTACCAAGATGGTGAACTACCCTTGGTAAAATTCCAAACAAAACAAAATACCTTCTTTCCTCTATTTACATAATAATGGCTTTCCTAGAAAATGTACATTAAAATCATGAAAAAAAACTTATGTTCATGTATAATAGAGGAGAGCTCTAGAGTCAGATCATATACCTCCATGAATGTCTAGAAGGACATTTGAAAATCACATAGGATGCAAGGGCATGCATCTTTTTATGTGTAGAACTTTCCTGAGAATTTCAGAACATCTAGCATCTCCAATCCCTGTCCATTAATCCAAAGTATCACTTTCCACTGCTATTCTTGTGATTACAACGTCCTAGAACTTTTCCTTCAAGCTCTCAAAATGCCCCCACCCATGAGTGCTGCTGCTGCTAAGTCGCTTCAGTCATGTCTGACTCTGTGCGACCCCACAGACGGCAGCCCATTGGGCTCCGTCATCCCTGGGATTCTTCAGGCAAGAGTACTGGAGTGGGTTGCCATTGCCTTCTCCGCCACCCATGAGTAGGTACATGCTAATTAAGGATTGCTGCCTTAGAATGTATTTTAAAGATTGCTTAGCATTCCATTGAATTAATAGGCACCAGTGATTACCAAATGTTCACCAAGTTCAAGGACGCAGTCTCCTTAAATTACTGAATCATCATAAATAGGAACCACCAACTGAGAGCACACAATGTCCCAGGCATTTTATTTGGATTCGGTTACTTAACCTTTAAGCTACCATGTAAATGAAAGAGGTATTATTATTTTCCCCATTTTACAGATGAGAAACCTGAGGCTCAAAGATACCCAGATATACCATTTTTCAGGGAAGCCAGGATCTAAATCCAGGTCTTTTTAATGTTTAAGTCCACGTTCTTGGTCATAACTGTATACTGCCAGACGTAGTTTGTGTTACTTCTCTTTCTGCTCAGTTCTTTTCTTACCTTCTGATTCAGCTTCCCTTCATAACTGTCTTTCATTTTTGATCTTTCTGGAACAATTCTTTTCTGGAAACACAAGGTTGTTCCCCCACTCTTTTCTCCCCCTGCCTTTCAAAGTGGAGAGCTGTTTTAGATTTGGATCTGCCACAATTGGTTCTAATTAATGTCCCTACCCTCAGGCTGTCTCTGAATAAATGACTCAATGTAACTGAACAAATTCAATTTTTAAAGTAGCTTGGGAATTTTTAACCTGAACTAACACGTCCAGGGAGTATTTGATTACATGTTCATTGCCTCTTTTTCCTCACCAGCCACTCATTTTTTAAATGACTAGAGGGTTACTTTCACTCCCTGACATTGACATCTAAAATATTATTTCAGTACTTATGAGTGACCTTCTCATTAGTGCAGTGTTTTTTTATTTCATTACTGGAGTGGCATAATTTGAGGACAGAGAATGTATGTCACTGTGTCTCTGCTATGTTATATTATAATACTTATATGTAATTAATTCACAATATCTTTTGAGTCAAGACGTGAAGCTAAATTTTGCACAATAATTACAAGCTAAACATAAACAGATTTACTCACTTCGATCCTTGCTATTCTGTTTTCCATACCTATAAAATGAGCTGAATTCCTAGAACTGTTACAAGGATACAGGAGATTATTTGTGTGTTGCTAGAACTATACTCGGAGAAGGCAATGGCACCCCACTCCAGTACTCTTGCCTAGAAAATCCAGGGACGGAGGAGCCTGGTAGGCTGCAGTCCATGGGGTCGCGAAGAGTAGACCACAACTGAGCGACTTCACTTTCACTTTTCACTTTCACGCATTGGAGAAGGAAATGGCAACCCACCCCAGGGTTCTTGCCTGGAGAATCCCAGGGACGGGGGAGCCTGGTGGGCTGCAGTCTATGGGGTCGCACAGAGTCGGACACGGCTGAAGCAACTTAGCAGCAGCAACAGCAGAACTATACTAGCACTAGGGAAATTTGAAGAGTAGCTTTTCTTCCTCCTCTAATTTTTTCCCTGCAATCTCTTTTCCTTCATAGAATGCTTTGAGCCAAAGTGTTCAGGATTCAAATTTTGGACTTGTGTTCATGTGTTGTTGGTTTTTTTTTTTCTTTCTGCATGACATGCATGTGCAATTTGGTGGGATATACGGACATAGTCAACAAACTTTTAGCTTTATGTTGTTATTATTTTAAAAGATACAGAGCCCATTTCCCTAATTAGGAGTCAAAGCTGAAACTAGAGCATAGCTTACCCACATTGCATGGATTAACTTTCTCACTTATACTGAACTGTATGTATCTCTTGAGAGAATTCAGCCTATTATGTTGTGATGCAGTCTGAAGGACTAGGTTTTCTTGTTGATACGTACCAAGGAGAGAAGGTAGTCTTCAGACAGGAAAGTTTGACTGGGTGGGCCTATAATTGACATGAAATGAAGTTTGATCTCCAAAGATTGGGTCAGAATGTTTGGAAATGTATTTTTTGTAATTACTATTAAAGGTGGCTCCCCATACCCTCCATGTGGGAGCCAAGAAGGAAGGACACAGATAAGATCTGTTTGTTTTTTGTCATTTTTCCCCCATAGGGTAGTACATGAGCTTTGAAGGCAGAGTATAGCTTCAACTCAGATCTTCCAAATTCATGCTATTATTTAGGTTTATTTACCTTTTGTTATCCACCAATCTTTAATAAACTATTCTAGCTGGATTACAGGAAATGAAGACAGGGTCATTTGTCCATGCTTGGACCAAACTGCCTAAAGGAGGATCTTCACTCCATTCCCTACCCTCAGCATGGTTATCTCAGGAGCAATCAGTTTAGTTTATTCTATTATTTTAAGGAACACTTATTTATTTATTTTGGCTGTGCTGTATCTTAGCGGAGGCATGCAGGATCTTTAGTTGGGGCATGCGGGATCTAATTCCCTCACCAGAGATTGAACTCAGGCCCCCTGAAATGGGAGCATGGAGTCCTAGCCAGTGGACCACCAGAGACATCCCAATGGCAATCAGTTTGAAGATGCCAATAGCTAGAGAAAGCCAGGGAAAACAGACAGGGCCATGTGGTACAAGTGTCACCTGATCATCTGGAAATTGTTCTAATGCTAAACTTGGAAGATCTGGGTTGTATTTTGGTTCCAATGCTAAACTTGGAAGATCTGGGTTGTATTTTGGTAAAGAAAAGCAGAATCCTAACACATATGATTCATTGTTCTATCCTCAGAGACTTCCTAGTACATGGTGTTCACTAAGAATGTCTATAATAAATAAATGAGCCTGTATATACTTACTGAGCCTTGTCTTTCTATGTCTCTATCACTGTATTTCATAGCCAGAATCTAAACTGCAGCACAGGCAACTTTTATTCAGTTTCAACTAAATACCCTTTGAGTAACTTCTATGAACAGGAAACTGAACTAGTTGCTCTGGGAGACACAAGCATAATATGAATAAAGCTATGTCATTTATATGTTTTATTTATTTATTTTTGTCTGTGAGTGTGATTGCAGTAGTTACAGCTCCCGGGTTCTAGAGCACAGGCTCAATAGTTGTGGCACATCCATTTAGTTGCTCAACAGCATGTAGGATCTTCCCGGGCCAGGGATTGAACCTGCATCTTCTGCATTGCTTGGTGGATTCTCGACCACTGAGCCACCAGGGAAACCCAAGTCTTTCTTTAAGAAGCTAAAAATCTAATGATGGAGATAGACACAGACACAAATAACTGCTTCTTGAACATAAAACCTCAGAGATGTCTCAAGTTCCCCAACTCATTACCTTTCTCTTTCTGAAAGCATTTTTCAACTTCTGTTTCCCTTAAGAACACTTGTACTTTTTTGCTTCATCTTCCTTGCCATTTTTATTCCCTTGACACCATTCTTATGTTCTTTGATATCAACAATTCTTATTGTTCTAATGGCTGCTTCCTCTCTTTATTTGAACAAGCTTTGAGCACATCCTTCTTGACTGGAGAAAAGACTTAGCTGAAGGCTTTTCTTTATTTTCAAGTTTGGTTTCTTTCCTTTAAAAAAATTTTTTTTTCTGTACTTGGAGTACATTTGTAACTTTTGGTAGAATAGTAGAAGTGGATGTGCTGTCATGTCTGACTCTTTGAAACCCCATGAATTATAGCCCACTAAGTTCTTCTGTCCATGGGATTTTCCAGGCAAGAATACTGGCATGGGTTGCCATTTCCCTCTCCAGGGGATCTTCCTGACCCAAAGATCGAACCTACGACTCCTGCATTGACAGGTGGATTCTTCACCACTGGGTCACCTGGGAAGCCTTCTCTATATTTTCTCCAGAAGGTACTTAGTAAAAGTTTTGTTAGTAAAAAAAAAATCGATACCTAGTATGCTTCTGTCCATCCTTTACCCCTTAACACATAATATATTACAGAAACTGGTTGAAATTCTTAATGGTAAACATATGCGTGCTATCTGTTATAAACAGTATTGCATCATTAAAATCAGATGAGTTAATAAAAATTGTTATCTGAATTGTGTAACAAAGGTCCAATAAAATTGATTCAGGGCCAAAAAATGTAATGCCACTGTAAACCTCTCTTGTTTTTTTCTATTTTAGTGAAAGAAAAATGAAATACTACTTCGCATTTTTAAACAAATATTTTATCACTATAGCTCTGATTTCTTACAGCACTTTAGAAAACTTTTTGATGTACAATCAGCTCATTTGATCTTTACAATAACGTTGTTTTGAAAAAATCAGAGTTATGTCACAACTATCATTTTTAGCAGATAAGAAAACTCAGAGATGCTAAATGACATCTTTAAATGCATAACATCTGCTTTTATGTGGCAGATANTTGATGCTTTTGAACTGTGGTGTTGGAGAAGACTCTTGAGAGTCCCTTGGACTGCAGGGAGATCCAGCCGGTCCATTCTGAAGGAGATCAGTCCTGGGTGTTCATTGGAGGGATTGAGGCTGAAACTCCAATACTTTGGCCACGTGATGCGAAGAGCTGACTCATTAGAAAAGACCCTAATGCTGGCAGGGATTGAGAGCAGGGGGAAAAGGGGACGACAGAGGATGAGATAGCTGGATGACATCACTGACTCGATGGATGTGAGTCTGAGTGAACTCTGGGAGTTGGTGATGGGTGGGGAGGCCTGGCGTGCTGTGATTCATGGGGTCGCAAAGAGTAGCGACTGAACTGAACTGATGTATACTTACTTATATTTTTTTCTTAGATAATTTGAAAATATTATGCCAGTCTAACTGATAAAAATATATGAGTAGTTGACAGGAAAATCTCATTTAATTTTCTGAATCTACATGTGTAAACATAAATGTTTTACTAAAAGATGAAGGACACATATATATTTCTACATTATAGTCACAATAATTAAAAATTATTTTATGATATTTAATCAACTGAAAAAAAGTTAATTTGCTTTTCAGTCTTTATCTTGTCAATAACTTGTGGGATTGTCAAACCTGTTGATTTTCTGGTATGTTCTTTACTCTATGTTTCTGAACTTTAAATGTTGTTATAAATATTCTTATTATCTGAATTTGAACATAGAAAAGTCCAAAGATTGAATTGTATAATTTTACCCTTTTTGTTAACTTATTATTGAAACATATACAAACACATATAGAGGTAATCATTCATAACTCTTCCATGCTGCTAAGCTAAGTCACTTCAGTCATGTCCGACTCTGTGTGACCCCATAGATGGCAGCCCACCAAGCTACATCCCTGGGATTCTCCAGGGAAGACCACTGGACTGGGTTGCCATTTCCTTCTCCAATGCATGACAGTGAAAAGTGAAAGTGAAGTCGCTCAATCATGTCTGACTTTTAGCAACCCCATGAACTACAGCCTACCAGCCTCCTCCGTCCATGGAATTTTCCAGGCAAGAGTACTGGAATAGGGTGCCAGAGGCTAATACTTCTTAAATGAGAACTATATGTCTGTGTATTGCATGTATCTACATCAAAATCCCAGTAATTCTAAGTGCAGTAAAGCAACTAATGGAAATAAAGCCTTTAAATGGGTAAAGAGATTTAATTTGTGAGGAATGCTAGATTCTTCTCTGGCTCTACTTTATTATCCACAGGTGGTTGAGTTAAGTTCAGTTCAGTCGCTCAGCCATGTCCAACTCTTTGCGACCCCCATGAATCACAGAACATCAGACCTCCCTGTCCATCACCATCTCCTGGAGTTCACTTAAACTCACATCCATTGAGTCAGTGATGCTATCCAGCCATCTCATCCTCTGTCGTCCCTTTCTCCTCCTGCCCCAATCCCTCTCATCATCAGAGTCTTTTCCAATGAGTCAACTCTTTGCATGAGGTGGCCAAAGTACTGGAGTTTCAGCTTCNAGGACTGATGCTGAAGCTGAAACTCCAACACTTTGGCCACCTCATGTGAAGAGTTGACTCACTGGAAAAGACCCTGATGCTGGGAGGGATTGGGGGCAGGAGGAGAAGGGGACGACTGAGGATGAGATGGCTGGATGGCATCACCGACTTGATAAATGTGAGTTTGAGTGAACTCCAGGAGTTGGTGATGAACAGGGAGGCCTGGTGTACTGTGATTCATAGGGTCACAAGGAGTCAGACACGACTGAGTGACTGAACTGAACTGAACTGAATGCAGATGGTGCTTTTTGAAGCATAGGAGCTGGAGAAATATGTATATTCTCACATGTTCCTTAACCATTCATCCACTGATGGACACTTATGTTATTTCCACATCCTGACTACTATAAATGATATGGCAGTGAACATGGGTATCAATATCTTTTTGAGTCTGTGTTTTCATTTCCTTCAAACAAATGCCCAGAGTTGGAATTGCTGGATCAATTGATAGTTCTATTTTTAATTTTGGGGGAAACTTCCATACTGTTTTCCACAGTGACTGTACCAATTTACATTCCCATCAGTAAAACATAAGTGTTCCTTTTTCTACACATTCTCACCAATACCTGTCATTTCTTGCCTTTAGATAGTAGCCATTCTAACAAGTATGAGAGTAGTTTTGATTTGCATTTCCTTGATGATTAGTGATGCTGAGCACCTTCTCATATGCCTATTGGTCAATCTATATGTCTCCTTTGGAAAAATGTCTGTTATGATCCCATCTCATTTTAAAATTGAGGGTTGTTTGTTTTTCTATTGAGTTGTAGAAGTTCTGGAAATATTTTAGACATTAACCTCTTGGACTGCAAGGAGATCCAACCAGTCCATTCTGAAGGAGATCAACCCTGGGATTTCTTTGGAAGGAATGATGCTAAAGCTGAAACTCCAGTACTTTGGCCACCCCATGAGAAGAGCTGACTCATTGGAAAAGACTCTGATGCTGGGAGGGATTGGGGGCAGGAGGAGAAGGGGACGACTGAGGGTGAGATGGCTGGATGGCATCGCTGACTCGATGGACGTGAATCTGAGTGAACTCTGGGAGTTGGTGATGGGACAGGGAGGCCTGGTGTGCTGCAGTTCATGGGGTCACAAAGAGTTGGACATGACTGAGCGACTGAACTGAACTGAACTGAACTGAACCTCTTAAGAGACAGAGTTTTCTGATAGAAGAATTCAATGGAAATGACAAGCTAAAAAAATGAAGTAAGTATGAAAGACCTTATAATGTTTTACCTTCAATAGTCTTCAGAAGTCTTGTATATGTCTAAGTCACATAAGACTAAATCTTTTAAGTGTCGTAAGTCTCATGCCCTTGGTTGTTTGCCATATTGAAGGACAAACTGGGAATCAGCTGATCAAAAACATGTTTTTAAAAAACTCTTTTTTNGAACTGAACTGAACTGAACCTCTTAAGAGACAGAGTTTTCTGATAGAAGAATTCAATGGAAATGACAAGCTAAAAAAATGAAGTAAGTATGAAAGACCTTATAATGTTTTACCTTCAATAGTCTTCAGAAGTCTTGTATATGTCTAAGTCACATAAGACTAAATCTTTTAAGTGTCGTAAGTCTCATGCCCTTGGTTGTTTGCCATATTGAAGGACAAACTGGGAATCAGCTGATCAAAAACATGTTTTTAAAAAACTCTTTTTTTTCCCCATACTTTTCACATAAGACCAAATTCCAACAAACAAAGAATTTCTTTCCACAAATGAGTTTTTAAGGCAGTTGTTTACATCCTGGTGCTTGTGAATTGGATGTTTGTCATTCAAGGAGAACAACAATGTCAAAATCAGGTAAGAAAAATCAGTAAGGTCACTTAAGATGTGGACTGAAATCTTTAACAGCTCTTGTTTCTATTATATTTTCATTCCAGTGATTATATATTTGCAGACTAAGATGTGACATAAAGCAAAGAAAGCATTAGAACAGAAATATTTTGGCATCAACTTAATCTATCACATAATTGAGACTAGAGCCTGCTCCATAATAGTGAAAAATGCAATAGGGTCATCATTTACGTACTCCTAGAATTTAGTTCTGGGTTTCGTTCTGGCTGTCAGAAAGTCTTTTGATCTAAAACATCTTATTAGCAGTTTATACTGGGCAGTTAGAATGTTTTACCCAGAAAAAAAAGACTAAATTGTTAATCTTGTGTGTGATGTCTCATGTATTAGTTTGCTTTTCTGCTCTCGGTAGTAATTTCTGGAAATCACAAAGGAATTTTAAACAACTAAGCATGGTGTATTTTGTACACTTTTTTTTTTGTCTGCACCAGGTCTAAGTTGCAGCATGCAGGATCTCTAGTTGAGGCACTGAGTTCTCTGACCATGGATTGAACCGAGGACCCCTGTGTTGAGAGTCTTAACCATTGGACCACCAGGGAAGTCCCTATTTATCTTAAAATGTTGTCCTTTTTTTTTTTTTTCAAATTGTTCTTTGTTTTCTTGCTGCATTAATATCTCCTATAAGTTTCTTTCCTTATAGTAGTACCCTAACCTGGGTACAGACCCAGGACCTGAGGTGACTCTTAACTAGCCAACCACGTAAATTTGGAAAAGTCTTTTCACTTGGCCTTGATGTCTTCTCAAGGTCTTCCTTCTTAAATATTCATCAAACTGAAGCAAGTGTTGAAAAAAACTAATTGAAGGAATAAATATTAACCTGTTTTTCACATGCATGTTTGGCCAGTATTATGACAGTCTCTCAGATCTGAATGAGACTACAAGCTGGGAAAGGAGTGTGTTAAAGGACTCTTTTCTGGAAATATCCAACATGTGGTCTCATGAAGTTAAAGTCTGGCAGTCATCAATGGGATGAGCTAAAGCCCTGTGAAGACTGAAGCCCAGATTTTGATATGTGATTGTTTTGAAGTTTTTAATTCTTATTTTGATGGATATCAACAGGACTGGGAAGGGGTTGGAGAAATATCCTCTCTTGCAACCTGCTACTTATACACTGGGCTTCCCTGGTGGCTCAGACGGAAAAGAATCTGCCGACAATGTGGGCAATGTGGGTTCAATATCTGGCTTGGGAAGATCCTCTGGAGAAGGGAATGGCAACCCATTCCAGTATTCTTGCCTGAAGAATCCCCACGGACAGAGGAACCTGGCAGGCTACAGTCTCTGGTGTCTCAAAGAGTCGAACATGACTGAGTGACTAACACACACACACTTATACCCTAGCATGGGAAGGATGTTGAACGCACCACAGATCAGCTGGGAGAGGCACACAGTTTTGGCGATCTTTGGGTAACTTAAGATTCTTCTTGTGCCTTCTCTGATGGCTCAGTGGTAGAGTTTGCCTGCCAAAGCAGGAAACACATGTTGGGTCCCTGATCCAGGAAGATCCTAAATGCTATGAAGCAACTAAGCCCATGCACCACAAGTACTGAGCCTGTGTTCTAAAGCCCAGGAGTCCCAACTACTGAGCCCACATGTCACAACTACTGAAGCCCACTAACCCTAGCTCTGCAACATGGGACACCACCGGAATAAGCCCCAGCTGTCCGCAACTAGTGCAAAGGCTAAGCAGCAACAAAGACCCAGCGCGTGCATTCATGCTTAACTTTTAGCTCATGTCCGACTTTCTGCAACCCTATGGACCATAGCCTGCTAGGCTCCTCTGTCTATGGGATTTTCCAGGCAAAGAATACTGGAGTGGGTTGCCATTTCCTTCTCCAAGACCCAGCACAGCCATAAATAAATAAGTCAATAAAATTATTAAAAATAAATATTAAAGTGATCTAGTTTCATTCTTTTACAAGTGGTTGACCAGTTTTCCCAGCACCACTTGTTAAAGAGATTGTCTTTACTCCATTATATATTCTTGCCTCCTTTGTCAAAGATAAGGTGTCCATAGGTGAGTGGATTTATCTCTGGGCTTTCTATTTTGTTCCATTGATCTATATTTCTGTCTTTGGGCCAGTACCATACTGT
>SJYV01030944.1:0-10795 GCA_006410875.1 Neotragus pygmaeus
GAGAAGGGAGAATGGATGAGTGCATAGAAGAACGCGATATGCACACGCGAGTTCCAGGAATCCAGCGTCTCTGGCGGCTGTCCCTGGCCAGCTCCTCCCACCTTTTGTCAACAAGCTGTGAACATGGGCCGCGAGACCCCAGAGCATCGCATCTCACCTCCCACAGCGGGGTCGGCTCTTGCAGACCAGTGCCTCCTGACGATCTCCACGGAGATGGCATGATGCCCTGTGCCCTCCCCAAAGCTCCTGGGGTCCCCATCGCCCTTCCCGCCTGCCACTTCGGGGCTCTGCATGACCCAGAGCTCGGCTCTGCTCTCCCTTGGGTTTCGCCTGCTTGAGGGAATTTCCTCTCCTTTGCATTCTGTCAGCAGTTTGTTGAATGTCTCCTGTGTGCTGTGTCCCAAGCAAAAGGGAAGACCGGTATATTCAGTTTCGGAAAATGTCTTATGTTACACAGGCCTACATACTTCAGGTAAGAGTGTCCCTCAGTATTCAGCTCTACTCATTTCCTGAGTTCTGCAAAGTGATAGCAAAAAAAATCACTTCGTAAGGGGTGTTCTTTCTCAAAACAGCTCTATCCCTCCCCCCCACCAATTATCTAAATAATTCATTTTCTCAGTAATGAGTAACAAGGGCATATCAGACAAAGGCAGAATTGATAAGATGTTTCCAGAAGAGCTAGCAAACCAACATCCCAGCAAGCACAATGTTAGTTATCTGCCTAAGGCTTTATTTCTGATTTTCGTAAACATTAATTCAATACAGAGTTCCTCCCAGGAATGGTTTCTATGTATTTGTTAAAAATGCTTTATTGTGTCAAATATTAAAAACAACAGAAATATAAAATCTTTAAAAATAATGCAAAATTCCCTACACCCTAACAAACGGGCCGTTTCATTTGCCCTCTTTCCTACTAGTCCTTTTTTTAATGTGTTCATATTTTAGACATAACTATTCGACATAGATGGAATTTTATTGCCTTCTCTTTTTTTACCCTAAATCATAAGCGTAAATCACCAATTTCCTATTTTTACCTTAAATCGCAAGTGTCTATATAAATTTCATGCTTGTGAGTGTTTACTGATTCATGATATTCAATCTAGTATTTCATAACTTACCTGTTGTTTGCTATAATAACAAGCATCTACAATGAAGACCTCCATATGTGTATCATTTCTCCCTTTGGTGGAATGTTTTCTTGTGAGTGTTTACTGATCCAGGATATCCACTCTAGCGTGTCGTAGCTGATCTGCTGTCTGCTGTACTGACGAGCATCTATGGTAAAGACCCTCACGTGTGTGCCGTTTCTCCCTCCGGTGGAGCGCTTCCTCAGCACACTCTCTAGGACTCGGGTTATTGGTGTAAAAAGAGCCTTTTGAATTTTACGCTATTATTTTTGGTAACTTAGAGTAAGTTTTGTTTAGAAAATTTCACAACAGCTTTTGAGGTCATGGGAGCATGAAGCTGTTGCAAAACCCCAGGCTGGTGATCCTCATGGCTGGCAGCAAGTCTGCTCAAGTGTGAGGCATAAGGCCATACCAGGCTGACCTTTAGACACAAAGGAGAGTTTTTAAGAGGCCGACAGAAAAAGAGGCTCGTATCTAAAACAATACAGATGTGGCATACAAATGACTAGGCTAGAAAAATGATCTTTCACCTTCATTGATTTTCGTTTTCTGCTGTTGTGCAGCATGTTATGAAAATAGAGTTCTCAGCTTGCATTTGTCTGTGACTCATCAGAAAATCTTTTCATCTACATTCAGAGCCCGCAGAGGGCCTTATGATAACAGGCACTCCACAAATATTTGTTGAATTGAAGGGGACTACATTTTTATGATTTTTTTAAATTCTCATTTTTATAGTGGATTTATAGTGTGAGCAAGAAATAAACCACTGTTGTAAGCAGAGAGATTGGGGGGTTCCTGAGACATAATTGAGATTCTCTCGGCTGATATACCACCTATTATGTGCTTTCTATGAAAAATGGCCAAATGAACAAAGGGATGGCAGCATTGTTCATAGCTGCAAAAGAAAAGAAAGTGGAAATTATTAAGTAAAGGATGCAATTCCACTCAATTTATTATCTAATCATTAAAATGAATGTTTATAAAGAACTTGAAATTGCACGGAAAATTCTTACAGTGCAAGATTAATTTTAAAAGGAAGACTATATATAATTTGTTTGTATATATTATATATGTATTTATATGTACATATGACTATACATTCATATGTATAGTCATATGTACATATAAATATACATTCAACAGATTCTTTACCAGCTGAGCCACAAGGGAAGCCCAAGAATACTGGAGGGCGTAGCCTATCCCTTCTCCGGTGGATCTTCCCAACCCGGGAATCAAACCGAGATCTCCTGCATTGCAGGAGGATTCTTTATCAGCTGAGCCATCAGAGAAGCGCGGATATATACATGCATGAAAAGCTGTCTTTCCTTTCCTACGTGTATATACAGGGCTTCCCAGGTGGCGCAGTGCTAAAGGATCCGCCGTCAGTGCAGAAGGTGCGGAGATGCAAGAGATGCGGGTTGCGTCTCTGGGTCATTCCGCCTGGAGTCGGAAATGGCAACCTACTCCAGTAGTTTTGCCTGGAAAATTCCAAGAACAGAGGAGCCTTGTGGGCTGCAGTCCATGGGGTCACAAAGAGCTAGTTGCACACACACACACACACACACACACACACACACACACACAAAGCCATTACCTGGTTAACTTTGCATTAAAAATCATGCATAGGGGAAAGAAAGGGCAGCAACGCAACACAACAGTGACAGTTTCGACTCAGAAAACAGTGAGGTTTCATCCTGTTTCCTACTTTTCTTAACTTTCTAATTGGTTTTCAAGTGTGCATCTTTCTTAAAATCAACAAAACTGTTCTGCAAAAGGACCGCTTTCCTGGGGAGCCGTCTCTTCTTCCACCTCTTTCATAGTCAACCCTTCAAGAAAGATTTGTTATCGGCACTTTCTCTGTGCTTCTGGTAGTTTTCAGTGCCAGAACACAGTCACGAACAACACAATCGCCCGTTTCCACAGAGCTTACATCTAGTGAAAATTATAAGCAGAAAATATCCATAATAATCGTTTACTTCGATTATTTTGAAAGTTCTTGAAAAGAAAGGAAGAAGAGTGGTATCTAACTGAGAAATTGGACTTGTCCTTTTCACCAGATATGTGAAGATCTGAGTTATGCATTTTCTGTTTTAATTAAAGTCATTTGCTAACACTTTTTTTTTTAATTTGCAATCGCTATTAAGAGTTGTATCTCAACAGTGAAAAAAATAAGTAGAAAGGACAACCATGAACAACATACCAAAAACAAACAAACGAGAGCCGTGTCTATGTCATGTAGTTTTACTCAATATTAATAATTGTTACTAAAATATAGAAAGTGGTTCCCAGTCAGAATACTGCTGGATAGTAGCTAGTAGTGGTGATTCAGTTGTTAAGTCGTATCTGACTCTTGTGACCCCATGGACTGTAGCCTAGCAGGCTCCTCTGTCCATGGGATTCTCCAGGTAAGGACACTGGAGTGGGCTGCCAGTTCCTGCTCCAGGGAATCCTCCATCCCGGGATCCGGCCCCAGTCCCTGCACTGCAGGCGGGTTCCTCACCGATGGAGGCGCCAGGAAAGCCCCAGGAGTGACAGTGTGCTCGTCACGATACTGGCCACGGACAGTCAGTGTGTGGCGGGCATGCATCTCCTGGGATCCACGCCTCACAGAAGCGTTCGGCTTGATTTTCTGAACGTTGAATCACAAGCCAGATGCATACAATAACAGAAAGACATTCTCCCACTGGAGTAGGAAATGAGGGAAACCGAGATTTCTTCTGTAGATTTCAGGGCTCTCTTCCTATGTTCTCCAAAACACCAAAGGAAAATTGCTCTGCTTAACAAATTTTTCCCTGAAAAAAGTATAAAATGCTTAGAAAAAAGAATTAGAGGGGAACTCAATCTGGTTTTTAATAACTTTTATTGTTTTACCGATTATAAAAATCTGTGTTCTTTGTAGAAAATATGAGTAGTGCACAATATTAAGATGCATATAAAGCTCCTCTGTAACCCTGGCACATAAAGATAACCACAGCTATTACTACAGTGAACCTATATGCAAACTTTCCTCTAGAACAGAGGTTGGCAAAGTTTTTTGGCACAGGGCCAAACAGTAAATAATTGTTGCACAGGCAACTACCTACTTTGGGTGTAGTGAGAGAGCAGATGTATACACAACACCTAAATGAATGAGCGTGCCCCTGTCCCCACAAAACTGCATTTACGACGACGGGCAACGGCCTGACTTGGCCCCATCCACAGTGTGCTCACCCCTCTTCTAGAGCGTTCAGTCTGGAGAGGGGCAAGCATGGAACTACAAATTCCTACCTCCCCTCCTGCAGATGACATTTCCATCATCATCATCCTAGTGGAAGAGTCTCATCGCTGTTCTCCATGTTCACTGGTCAACCTTTACTGGAAGCCGATGGCTATGCCTCGGAACCCCTGGGGGCTCAGATGGTAAAGAGTCTGCCTGCAGTGCGGGAGACCTGGGTTTGGTCCCTGGGTCAGGATGATCCCCTGGATAAGGGGATGGCAACGCACTCCAGTATTCTTGCCTGGAGAATCCCATGGACAGAGGAGCCTGGCGGGCTACAGTCCACAGGGTCACAGGAGTCAGATACGACTGAGCGACTAAACCTTCACTTTCTTTTCCTTATGGTTATGCATCCATGCCTAGAACGTGCTGACGGAGCAGCCCCCGCCACCCCCGGCCCTTGCTCTCCGAGCGTTACAAGCTGCACGGAGAGCGTGGTTGTTGGTGGGTGGCTGTCTTGTCCAGCTCTCAGGGGACCCCACGGACTGGAGCCCGCCAGGCTCCTCTGCCCATGCGGCTGCCCCGGCAGTAATACTGGCTTGTTGCCATTCCTTCTCCAGAGCATCTTCCCGACCGTCATACTCAGGCCTCCTGCACTGGCAGGTGGATTCTTTACCACTGAGCCACCCGGGAAGCAAGGAAATGATTCCAAACGGTGAGTGGTGACAGGCTTGCCCAGAGAGCGGTACGGTGCTGTGGGAGTGTGCACAGGAGGTCTAACCTCATGGCAGGCTCAGAGACGGATTCTGAGAAAGGATCCAGGAAGCTGCAGTCTGAACAGGGAGCAAGGAAGGCCCGGCCGTGTGCTGGTGGCCACACAGCACAGACTCGGAGGCCAGAGGGGCCAGCAGGAGCGGCGCCTGTGGCCCTGACGCTCCCTAGGGCGTCCGGACGTGGTCCCGCAGGCAGGGGGAAGCGCAGAAGGGTTTAAGCAGGGAAGTCATGAGATCAGCCTTACTCCAGTGGACCCTGAACTCCCACCCTAGGCCCCCAGGAAATTTCCCTCTCACTCCTTGCAATGCATTATTACAGAATAACCTTTTTTTTCACTCATTAATTTTGTATTAATTCATTATTTTTTCATTCATACTTCATTAATGAGAGTCCCTGGGATAGCAAGGAGATCCAACCAGTCCATCCTAAAGGAAATCAGTCCTGAATATTCATTGGAAGGACCGATGCTAAAGCTGAAACTCCAATACTTTGGCCACCTGATGCAAATAACTGACTCATTGGAAAAGCCCCTGATGCTGGGAAAGATTGAAGCAAGAGGAGAAGAGGACGATAGAGGATGAGATGGTTGGATGGCATCACTGACTCAATGGACACGAGTTTGAGTGGACTCTGGGAGTTGATGATGGACAGGGAGGCCTGGCGTGCTCCAGTTTATGGGGTCACAAAGAGTCGGACATGACTGAGTGACTGAACTGAATTCATTAATTTATTTGGTTGCCCCAGGTTTGAGCTGCAGCACATGGAATCATCAGTCTTCTTTGCAGCAGGACCTTTCGTCGTGGCAAGCAAGCTCTTAGTCACAGCCATGTGGGACCGAGTTCCCCGAACAGGGGTTGAACCTGTGTTGGGAGCATGGAGGCTTAGCCACTGGACCTCCAGGGAAGTCCCCATCGTCTTCTAAGTATCTGCATCTTGTCATGGCTCCGCGAACACGCCAGAGGCATGCGGTCATGTCCAGACGGGTGGGCCACCTGACACACCGCCTTAGTCTTGCTGCTTTTCCCTGGACGTCTCTCCCGTTTCCCCGGCTCTGTGCTTTGGGGAGAGCGTGTCTGCACGCAGCGTCCTGACCCGGACTCCGTAACCTGGGCCAGCTGCTAGAGCAGCCCGCCCTGCCCCTCGCTCGTGCTCAGCTGTGTGAACGCCTGTCTCTCCTCAACCTTCGTGACACAGGGCCTTTCCTGTTTTGCCCCACATCATTGTCTGTCTGCTGTTAAGAGTTGTTTGTGCCTTCGCCTTATGGTTTTTCTTTGATGGTGTAGTAGGAAGGGGCCTTGTCTCTTTACTAATAATACCAAGAGCTGTTATTTGTGAAAAAGTTTAATCCATGGCAAGTGATGTGCTAAATATTTTACATATTTTATTTCCTGTTTATGACAACATGGAAGGCCTGTGATAGTACTACTGGCATGTCACAGATGAACACTGATTACCTGCTCAATGTCATCAAGCAAATAAAAGATGGTGCCAGGATTTGAACCAGGTTTACCTGAATCTGGGCTTTTCTGGTGCATCACTTGGTAAATGCAGGAGACCTGGGTTCAATCACTGGGTTCAAAGATCCCCTGGAGAAGGAATGGCAACCCACTCCAGCATTCTTGCCTGGAGACCTTCATGCACAGAGGAGCCTGGCGGACTACAGTCCATAAGGTCGCAAAGGTCAGACACAACTGATCGACTTTCACTTTTATCTGACGCCGAAGAGTGTGCTCCTCTCTGTGGAAGTTCCCACTGCTGCTTAGTACTTGCAGGAAGTTCTGGCTGGCAACAGTGTGATAAGAGGAAGATTTTCTAAGGATTTCTATGCCTCTAGAACAATTCTGTCTAAAACTTGAGCTTCACGGGCATTGCCTGATGACCAATTTTCTACTCAGCATGGGTAGCAAACTTGTCTTTCCAGTGAAGATGGTGACCCACAGAAAAAGATCTGTCAACATTAAGATTGTTTGGCTTAGCAAATAAAAATACAAGAGGCCCGGTTACATTTGAAGTTCAAATTTAAAAATGCCTAATTCTTGTTAGGCTACAAAATCATTCCTTCTTTTACCTGGACTTCAGGTTTAACTGAGCCTCCTGTATTTTTTCTGGCAATCCTAATGGACAACTCAGGGAAAGTAATAAGTGTCTCATTACTATGGTATTGTGTTCCATAGTGCCAAAGAGGAAAGCTAGAGCTGGCTAAAAATTTTTTATTTTTTTCTAAAAAATTTAATTTCTGAAACTTAAAAAACGTAATGCCTGGGACTTCGCTGGCGGTCCAGCTGTTAAGACTCTGAGCTTCCACTTCCGGTGTCTCGGTTCCATCTCTGGTTGGGGAATTAAGATGCCACGTGCTGTGTGACTAGTCCAAAAACAAGTAAAGCCTAAAAGAATAACAAACATGGGCAATTTGTTACTCACATCATAATGAAGATAATACTTACAAAGAATGTAGAAATAGGGGACTTCCTGGTGGTTCGGTGGTTGACAGTCTGCCTTCCAGCACATGGGAGGCAGGTTCGATCCATGGTGAGGGACTAAGATCCGTCCGCCACGCGGCACAGCTCCTGAGCCCATGGGCCCCTGCCCAACACAACTAGGGAGACGCCCGCGTGCCACAACTAAGGCTCGATGCAGCCAAATACATATTTTCTCCAACGTAGAAATAAATATACATATATGAAATATGCATGGAATATGCAAAAACACCTATAATCTTGCCACCCAGAGGCAATCATAGATAATGCTTACAATTTGTATTTTAGCAGGCTTCAACCTGGAAAGTTAAAATGGGAACAACCGGAATGCCAGAGTATTTCATAGGGGAAATGAGTACTTTCAACTTACCTGCTTTTAAACTGAAGAATAGAGAAAGTAAATTTGTCTGCAGTGAAAGCCGAAGACTTCCTCCCCATCTCCGCGTATACTTCATTCGTGAAGAGGGTGGGGAGAGAAGAGAAAAAGAAGGGGGTCACGATGGAGAGAGAGGAAAAGGCAGGAGAGCCACGGGAGAGCAGGACGCAGGGAAGGCGAAAGGACAGACGCGATGGAGAGTTTCAGCAGAGACAGAGGAGAGGGAGACACACAGAATGAGAACTCCCGTCCATTCTCACGTGAGGGCTGGATTATTTGTCATCTGCTCAGAGCAGAAGAAAAATAAACTGGAAACAGATGAAGAGAGATTCAAGTTAGGTAACAGCTAATTTGCTGGGAGCTCAGATCCTGGGAGCCCAGGTACAGAGGGTTAAAGTGAAGTTTTCTTCGTCTGAATATTTTTTTTAGGGAAGCATAACGTATGGAAAAGCTCACGAATCATAAACATGCAACTTGATGAGCTTTCACAAAGTAAACACAATACTGGACCCACCACCCAGAACAGGAAACAGGGAGTGCTTAGCACCCTCAAGCCTCCCACTCCACATCCTCCACCGGCAATGACCCCTTGAAAAGTCTTACTCTCCTGACTTCTACGTGATGGATTGGTTTTGTCTGTTTGTCTTTGAACCTCATGTCACGTGTACAGTGAGATGGTACCATGGATACTCTTTAGGGTCTGGCTTCTTTGGCTCAGTGGTATGCTTATAGGATGTGTCAGTGTTGCTTTGGGAGCAACAGTTCACTGCCTTTGACATCACAACGTTCCGTTGCATGAGTATGCAACAATTCTGTCACCCCATGTACTGTTGATGGAAATTTGGGATTGCTTCCAGTTTATGGCCATTAAGAGTAATGACCATTTGGGAACATGTCTTTTAGTGCACACAAATTATCTTAGAATTTTAGTGTCTTTTTCAAGTTTGTATGATTCTTAGCAGTGTCCCCTTTTCAGCCCCGTTGAGAGTGATTTGTGCTAATGGGAGAAAATATTTGTGGTGTGTTTGATAAGTGTTCACTATCTAGAATACTGAAGGAACTCTAACAACTAAAAGGCAAACAACCCAATCTAAAAATGACCAGAAGACTTGAACAGACATTTCTTCCAAGAAGATATAGAAACAGCCGACAAGCACCTACAAAGCTGCTCAACATCATCAGTCACTGTAGAAACGCAAACCAAAGCCTCAAGGAGATAGCGCTTCATACCAGCTAGCATGGCCATGATAAATGGGACAAAGCACAGACAAGAAGATAACAAGTGCTGGTGGGATGTGGAGAGACTGGAACTCTTGTACTGTGCTGGCGGAAATGTCGGATGGTGCAGCCAGTGTGAGGACTTCCCTGGTGGAATAGCGTGCTAGTGGAAATGTAAAATGGTGCAACCGGTGTGAAGAACAGCGGTTAAGAACCCACCTGCCAGTTCAGGGGACGCTGGTCTGGGAAGATTCCACATGCTGAGGTGCCACTGAGCCCGGGCACCACAGCCACGCGCCCTTGGAGCCCGCGCTCGGCAAAGAGAGAAGCCACCACCCCGAGCAGGCCGTGCGCCTCGGAGAGCAGCCCCCGCTCGCTGCAGCTAGGGGAAGCCTGCACACAGCCACAGCCCAAAATGAACACATAGAATTTAAAAATGTAACCAGAGCGTTAGTGTAGGGTCCAGCAGTTCCGCTCTTAGGTATATACTCAGAAGAATGGAAATCAAGCATCTGTACGTGAATGTTCATAGCAACAGTGTTCACAATAGGGAGAAACAACCCAAATGTCTGCCGACAAGTGAATAGATAAATCAGACGTGGTAGGGCCACACAGAGGAACGTTATTCAGTCATTAAAAGAGTTTGGTTGCACAAATCTGTGAGCATACTAAAGCCACGTGTGTGTTGCTTCAGTCGTGTCTGACTCTCTGTGACCCCGTGGACTGCAGCCCGCCAGGCTCCTCTGTCTGTGGGATTCTCCAGGCAGGAATGCTGGAGTGGGTTGCTGTGCCCTCCTCCAGGGGATCTTCCTGACCCAGGGATCAAACCCACGTCTCTTACATCTCCTGCTTTGACAGGTGGGCTCTTTACCACTAGCACCACCAAAAAACCTATACTCAGGATCAAAATTGAAGCACTGAGTGATTCACTGTCTACGTGATCAGTCTATCGCTTATTTTGCACTGTCTCTGGGAGGATGTGAGTAAAACGTGATGTCTAAGAACATGCTATTTAGGATCTCGCTGGTGGTCCAGGGGTCAAGGCTTCGCCTTCCCATGTTGGGGGGTGCAGGGTCCATCCCTGGTTGGGGGGCTAAGATCCTGCATGCCTCATGGCCAAAACAACAGAACATAATACAGAAGCAATATTGTAATAAATTCAATAAACACTTCTGTAAAAGAAGGGTGTGTTTTAAGAGACAGTAGAGCCTGAAATTAAAACACTGAAGTTCTGGGAAATTCCCGGGTGACTCAGTGGTTAGGCCTCGGGGCTTTCACTGCCAAGGGCCCAGGTTCAGTCCCCGGTCAGGGAGCTAAGATGATGCAAGCTGCAAGGTGCCGTCAAATACAATAAATTCATAAAATACTGAAGCTCTGGGTCAATTTCACACACTAAATCGTGAGTCTGAAGTGAGGCGTGGGTCTCCTGGAATAGCGTCTGGCAGCTCGTAAGGGAGGCTCATTAGCTTTGCTTCAATCCATTATAATCTGCTTTCAAACCTGTTTGACTTCAGTTAGGAAAGTCCTGCAGCTAACAAGCCTGGTAGTGAAATATTTACAAACCCTAATATAGCATTTACACTACTGTTAAGATATGTTGATAATGTTGAGACTGGCTCAGGGCAGC
>SJYV01030946.1:0-35173 GCA_006410875.1 Neotragus pygmaeus
AAAAACACCAATACAATATACTAACACATATATATGGAATTTAGAAAGATGGTAACAATAACCCTGTATATGAGACAGCAAAGAGACACAGAGGTTATAGAACAGTCTTTTGGACTCTGTGGGAAAAGGAGAGGGTGGGATGATTTGGGAGAATGGCATGGAAACATGTATAATATCATATAAGAAACAAAAATAAACCCAAACAAAAAAAAGAACACGTTTCTTTTTAAAGCAGTAATTACTTCCACAGATTTTCCAGAAAAGCTGATACAGATAAGCTTACCGTATCTTATCAACACCAAAGAGTAAATTATTTATGAAGCCCTTGGGAATTCCTGTAAAAGAGGATATACAATACACCAGGTAAAAGGTCACCACCATCAACAGATTGTTAATGGATTTATTCTCATTTGTTCAACAAATATTTGAGAATCGATTATATTTTCAGGCATTACACTAATAAATAAGCCCTGGACCCTTTACACAAAAACTTAAAGCTCCTGTATAAAACGATACTATGAACAAAATTAAAAGACAAATGGAAACCGGAAAGTTCACGAGAAGTAACGAAAGCAGGAATATACTGGCTAAGCAAGCTCCATCCCTGACTAGCTGTGTGACCTGGGGCAGGCTACTAACTTCTGCCTGGGTTAATCATCATACCAATCTAAGAGTTACCATCAAGAAAAAAATGGGTTAATAAATATAAATCATTTAGAATGGTTCCTGACATATAACAATAGTCAATGAGAAACTCTCAAGAAAATGAAATTAAAAAAAAAAAAAAACTCGAGAAATATTAGCAAAAAATACTAAAAGGAAGATCACAGACCATATAAACACATACCTAACCTCACAAATATTCACATAAAGGAAAATTAAAGTATTAAGTTATGTTTTCTCTATCAAACTGGCAAATATTTTTAATATTCAGCATTCTACAGTGGGGTAAAAACTGTGCTGCACAGCTGGTAAAAGCCTGATCTGTTCTTTAAAAAAAGACATTTGAAAATATGTATCAGAAGTCTTAAAAATGTACATGCCCTTTAACCCAATAAATGCAACCTCTAAGACTAGACCTAGGGCAGTAAATCACACATGAACACAAGGTCTATCACAACATTCACTTAAACATTATTATGAACTAATTAGCAACAACGAGGAATAGTAACTGATTTGTAGAATACTACTCATGAAAAATGATGCTATAAAAAATGGGGAAATGTTTCAATTTTAAAAGACTAGAGAAAGTAAAAGGTGACCCCATTTGCCTCTTCAGTCTTGTTCAAAGGAGCCCCATGTAAAAAATAGCAAAAATACATAAACTAAAAAAATAGTGATATTCCGATTATTTGGATTATTGCGGATTTTCATTTTCTTCTTTACAGAAGTTCTATCTGAATTCAAATTACTTTTAACTAAAAATATGCAAACTGGACTGTGGTGGTGACAGCTGCACAATTGGAAAAATTAACTGAAAACTCAAACTTAGAAGATGCAAGAATTTTATGATATGTAATTTATCAAAGAATATTCCACACACACAGGACAGGAAGAAGTCCTTGCCCTCAGATAGAAAAAAAAAATTACATTTTGTGTTTTACTGAATGGGGAAGAGGGAGGACTAAAGTATTTCAGATCTCTTTACCAATAAATCTGCATAACTGTAACAAAATCTTTTTCTACTAAACTCACATAAAAATGGATATTAGATGATCACTTCAAATATATGAAAAAACAAAATGTTAGTTTTTCAAGTAACTTGAGTTACCAGGAAAAAACTCTTTACTCCAACACATTTTTTTGCCTATCTACCCTACCCCTGCAAATAAAAACTGCGTAATACCAATAAGTAGGAAAAAATCAGCATTATAAATTAAAACAGTCCTTCACAATTTTAAATTATGTTAATGAGATGATTTTAACTAACTGTTAAGTCTGATAAAATTTGAAACATTAAACAGGTGATCTGAGAAAACAGGTCAAATGCTCCAAACAAGGGTAAATTTAAGAAAACGCAAGCTCAAAATAAGCATAAATAGTATGGTCATAACAACTGAGAGGGGAGAGAAGAAAAATAACAGAAATAGGCCACAGCTACCAGGTGCCAGCTATGGAAGAGCTCGGCACTCCATTGTGAGGCTGTATCGCTTTACTATGCTTCCTACTCCCCTGTTCCTGTGAAGCAAGTGAGATATGGAGCTGTGTATTTGTTCTTGTAGTTACCCAAATCCCTTGTTTTCCTTTCTTCTCATCATTTGTCTAGGGATGAAGAAGCATGACCTACTGTTTCCCCTACTTGTAACACCACTGAAATTTAATTACCAACTTTCCCCCCTCCCCTCTATTCTCCAAGCATCCAATTTGAAGGAATCTTTTATTTCCCATTAGTAACTGATACAATCAGAACTTTATTCTTTTTTTATGTTGTTTCTCCTGTATCTTCATTGCAGAGAATCTAGCCATTACATATTATACTCATGCATAAGCATCATTTAAGTTCCACAAGTCCCTTGGACTGCAAGGAGATCCAACCAGTCCATTCTGAAGGAGATCAACTCTGGGATTTCTTTGGAAGGAATGATACTAAAGCTGAAACTCCAGTATTTTGGCCACCTCGTGGGAAGAGCTGACTCATTGGAGAAGACTCATTGGGGGCAGGAGGAGAAGGGGATGACAGAGGATGAGATGGCTGGATGGCATCATGGACTCGATGGACGCGAGTCTGAGTGAACTCCGAGAGATGCTGATGAATAGGGAGGCCTGGTGTGCTGCAATTCATGAGGTCGGAAAAAGTCGGACACGACTGAGCGACTGAACTGAGCTGAACTGAAGTTCCACAAGTACCTATTTAAAGCTCCTTTTATGTCAGTGTCCCTGCAGTCTCCTTGGTTGCCAAAGTTTATTCCCTGGTAGATTCCTTAAGAAGTGCTCAAAGAAAGAATAGCCTCCAAATTCACATTTGTAACATTTTGTTTGCTGTTTTCATACTTGAGTCAATTTAGCTGGATATAAAACTCCTGGCTCTTATTTGTTCTCCTGGTGTTTATTAGATGTTGTTATTCCACTGCTTCCAGAATAAAGCACTGTTATCAAAATCAGATAATCCAACAATCTTCCCCTTAAAAGATTTGGATCTTTGCCTACATACTCCAAGAATTGTCCGCAAAGTCCAAAGAATATATCTACTTGGTAGTCGTTTCTGGATCAATTTCTCCAAGTATATAACTTTTCAAATGAAGCGGTAATAACCCTTTTTCTTTTTTTTAATTTCAGGAAATTTACCTGAATTATAATTATTAGAATTTATTAAGTTTCACTGCGCTGGTTCCTCTTCAGAGACTCTGGTATTATTTCTATGTTGATATTTCTTTGCCTCTCTTTGGTAAACGTCACCTTTTCTAGAACATTTCTTTTTCTTCAATTCTTTTTTTTTTTTAATTTTGGTCTCCTATTTATCTTCTGTTTCTCCAAAAACATTTTCTATTGTTTGTTTCACTTTAGCGTACCTTCTAGTCGAGCTTCATTTTTCAAATGATTCTTTATTTCCCTTTACCATTTCTAAGATTTTCTTATTCAGATTTCTGTTGCTCTTCCACACCTTCCCAGGTGGCGCTAGTGGTAAAGAACCCGCCTGCCAATGCAGGAGACCCAAGAGGCTCAGGTTCTATCCCTGGGTCAGGAAGATTCCCTGGAGGAGGGCATGGCAACCCACTCCAGTATTCATGCCTGGAGAATCCCGTGGACAGAGGAGCCTGGTAGGCTACAGTCCATGGGGTCGTAAAGAGCTGGACATGACTGAGCGACTAACACTCCATATTTGTATCATCTTCTGAATTTCTTTGAGTTTGAATTCATTTAGAAACATCAGGCTATAGTTTTCATTTGTTTTATAAGCATTTATTTCCAGCATGCTTTCACTGTCTACAGAAATATTTTTCTCTCATTCCTTTTTTCTTATGAAAGTAAGCTCGGGGGGGGGGGGGTGGGTNAGAAGGCTGCAATGTGTTAGTCACTCCATCATGTCTGACTCTTTGTGACTCCAAGGTCTGTAGCCCACCAGGCTCCTCTGTCCATGGAGTTCTCCAGGCAAGATAACTGGAGTGGGTTGCCATTTCCTTCGCCATCGGCTCTTCACAGCCCAAGGACAGATCCCAAGTTCTCCTTCATTGCAGGCAGATTCTTTACTGTCTGAACCACCAGCTGTGCTGTGCTGTATGCTTAGTCTCTCAGTCATGTCTGACTCTTTTCAACCCCATGGACTGTAGCCTGCCAGGCTCCTCTGTCCATGGGGATTCTCCAAGCAAGAATATTGGAGTAGGTTGCCATGCCCTCCTCCAGGGGATCTTCCCAACCCATAGATGGAACCCAGGTCTCCCTCATTGCAGGCAAATTCTTTACCATCTGAACCATGAGGAAAGCCTTTGAAGTACCAGGGAAGCCCTTGAAGAAGTCTGAGTGCTGAAGAATTGATGCTTTTGAACTGTGGTGCTGGAGAAGGCTCTTGAGAGTCCCTGGGACAGCAAAGAGATCAAACCAGTCAATTCTAAAGGAAATCAACCTGGAATATTCATTGGAAGGACTGATGCTGAACCTGAAGCTCCAATACTTCGGCCACCTGATGCAAAGAGCTGACTCATTGGAAAAGATCCTGATGCTGGGAAAGATGGAGGAGAAGGGGAGACAGAGGATAAGATGGTTGGATGGCATGATCAACTCAATGGGCATGAGTTGAGCAAACTCTAGATGATGAAGGACAGGTGTGCTGTGGTCAATGGGGTCACAGAATCAGAAATGACTGAGCCACTGAACAAAAGTATCAGCATCAGGAGATTAAGCTTCTGCCCCAGCCAGAGGGCATATAGAATGTCCTAGAGGGAAGGAGATAAGGAAACCAAGAAGAGGCAGTGGAGGAGGCATGAGGAGGAGACCACACACAGGAGAACCATCCCACCATCCTAGAAGTCACCAGTTCTGCCTTCCACTTGGCGTGATAGCACCACAGCATTGTCACGTTGTGCCTGTTGTCTTTGAAAATGAGATTAGCCCTTTAACCACTCCTCACCCTTATGGCTTTACTCCAGCTCCTTAGCTGAATATTCAAGGTTCTCCACCACAACCTGACCATGTTACCTATCTCTTCAACCATGGGTTTGTTCATTTTAAGCCATCCCAATTAAGTGTTTCCTTCTAACTATGCCCCTGACTTGGGTCCTCTCCCCCCACTCTACATTTGTAAACCACTTAGGAATTACACCCTCTTCAACCCACTCCAGTATTCTTTCCTAGAGAATCCTGTGGTCAGAGGAGCCTGGTGGGCTGCTGTCCATAGGGTTGCATAGAGTCAGACACAACTGAAGTGACTTAGTAGCAGCAGCAACAGCAGCCCCCACCCATGTCCTTTTACATTCCTTCTGTCTGGACTTGTCTTCTTCATCACTTGTTAACTCTGAGAATGAGGATTGCTAGCTGGGTCCACCTAGTAACTTTGGCACATTCTCTTCTTTTCTGAGCCTCAGTTTCCCCCTCTATATACTAAGGGATTATTAAGCTAAGGGATTCCCACACCAGTGCAGGAGACACAGGAGACTTGGGTTTGATCCCTGGCAGGAAGATCCCCTGGAGACGGGAATGGCAATGCCACTCCAGTGTTCTTGCCTTGAGAATCCCATGGACAGAGGAGCCTTGCAGGCTACAGTCCATAGGGACTACAAAGAGTCAGACACTACTGAGCAACTGAGGACACATACCCACACGACCTTCCAGTGGTTTCTATTGACTCCCACCCACATCACTGTGTGATCCAGACCAAGACAGATGTGACTCTAGGTCTTCTGCTAAGCAGATCAAACCATCACAGGAGTCTGATAAGAGTCGAGAGGGTGCAATGCAAACCCATCATTATTACTGAGGTCCAGCAAGGGCAATGTTCCCAGAATAGGGTGTCAACTAAGAAGTCAGGGGCCACGGCTGAGTCCTCTATTTCTCTGGGGCCTGGCATGTGGTAGTACAAGCTGAACATTCTCAGGTGAATGAATTAAAGCCAAAGACACCCTGTCTGGCCCCTGAGGTCTCCCAGCTCAGATCTCACACATCATATTGGGTCCTAGACTTTCACCAGCTTCTCATTTTCCTGCTCAAAGTGCCCACAGACTCTGGTTATACACTTATGGACATTATCTCTTTTAATATGCATTACAACCTTTTTAGTATTTCTATTTATAGATCAGGAAAGTGAAGGTCAGAAGGATAAAGTAACTTGTCCAAGGCCATGGAGCTGGTATGTGACTGAGCTGTGACTTCAGCCGAGCACCATATTTGCATTCTGCAAGAGAGAGCTAGAGATGAAATATGGGAGAGAGCCAGAGAAAAAGGAAAGACAGAACAGGAAAGTGAAGAGGAGAGAGGAAAGTTTCTGTCAACTCCAGGATATCATGATTATATTTGTTTTCTATTGCCACATAAATTACCACAGATTCTGTTGCTTAAAATAGCATACATTTATTATCTCATATTTTCCATAGGTCAGAAGTCCAAGCACAATTTTGCTGGGTTCTCTGCTTCAGGGTTTTAGCATGCTGCAGTCCCAGAGTTGGCAGGGACTATGGTCTCTCATCATAGGCTCCACTGGGGATGGATCTGCTTCTAGGTTCCTCAGGCTATTGACAGAATTCATATCCTGTTGTTGTAATACTGAAGTCCTGTTTTCTTCCTGTTGGCCAGGGGCCACTCTGAGCTCCTAGAGGCTGCCCACAGGACCCTGCCACAGGACCATATCCATGGGCCCACTCGCGTGTGCTAGTAATACAGTCTTTTTAAATTTTATTTAGTCTCAGCTGCACTGGTTCTTCCTGCATGCAGGATTTCTCTAGTTGCAGCGAGCAGGGGCTATGCTCCAGTTGCCATGTGCAGGCTTCTCACAGCGTTGGCTTCTTGTTGCAGAGCTTGGCCTCTCGCGCATGCAGGCTTCAACAGCTGTGGCTCGCAGGTTTAAGGGTCTGGGCAGTAGTTGTGGTGAATTAGCTTAATTGCCTTGCAGTGTGTGGAATCTTCCTGGGTCAGGAAATGAACCCATGCCCTCTGCATTGGCAGGCAGATTCTTTACCAGTGGACCACCAGGGAAGTCCAATACAGGGTCTTAATACATTATAAACTAATCACAGAAGTGACATCTCATTATTTTTGTCATATACTTGGACCTAATCTTAGAAGTGATCTTTTATGACCTTTCCTGTGTTCTCTTGGTTAGAAGCAATTCATGGGTTCTGCCCACATTCAAGGGAAGGGGATTATTCAGGATATGAACACCAGGCCCACTCTAAAGTCTATCTGCCACAGTGGCCTTGGACCTAGACTGTTCTCCTCAACCCTTCTGATGTGGTTCCTCTGTATCCACCAGTTTCCCTTCCCCAGGTTGCAACTTTTTCTTTTCTGGAGAGGAGGACCTTTGGGACATCTGAGTTCCTCAGTGGGCCCTCCAGGCCTGCAGGGCTCAAAGAGTTCTATGAACGTTTCCAGGGAGGCTGACGAAGCCACTTAGACTGAATATTACAGTTCTCCGTCCTAGACCACAGTTCTTTAATTGTGGCTATAAAGCCTTGCCCTTGAGAGCAACACAACTTTCACTGGCCCTTCAGATTAATTTACACTGAGAACATCATCTTAATAAATTCTGCTTGTTCCACAAAGCTAGGTACACTGAAAAAAAAAGAATAAGAGGCCTTTGAGGACCAAAGGATTGGTGAACACACTCCTCTAATCCATCCTGACATTTTACAGGAGGGGAAACAGCCAAGAAGGCGTAAGAGTATTTGAGCCTCTGCCCAGGGTCGGTCTCTGTTCCCCATACTTGGCCCTGATTTGGCACATGAGGTGAGAGTGATGTACAAAGGCCAGATTTTAGGGAATCTTTTGGGTGGTAATAAGGATTTAGACTGAATTCTGATGAAAAGGGAAGCAAGAAGAATATGGTCAGATTTAGGTTAGAAAGATGACTTTGACCCAAATGAGGGAATGAATGTGGAAGGGGAAGAGGAGGCAAAACTGAGGGCAGTGGGCCAGTTGGGGCATTCATGTAATAGAAGGAAGAGCCCACCAGCTTAGTGGCTGCAAGAGGGCAGGGTGTGAGCTGAAAGGTCTGAGATCCAAGAGGTTGAACTATCTGCCTCGGACACTGAGTAAAGTTCAAGTGTCAGAAGAATGGAGGCAACAGGAGAGGCCTCCGAGTTGATATGTCATTCACTCATCAAAGGAGCAGAAGAAAGACTGATCATTTTTTGACATGTTGGTCTAGATGTCAAGTGAGCAGCAGGATATATTCAGGCTTGGAGCTCAGAGGAAAGCAGGCTGGGTGTGCAGGGCAGTCCAGAGTGTACAGGAGGTGAGCACGTAGGAAGCGGGAAGAAGGGGCAGACAAGCAAGCGTAGTCCTCCTGACTCTCTGTCACGCCTCATGGGGCTCTCCCTTTCCTCTGAACTCCTCCAGTTCTGGAAGACACTAAAAGGTGCCCCCCTCCCCCCAACAAGAAATATGCTACACTACATTGGCAAAGGGATATTTTTGAGCTAAAGCCGCCTGAAATAAACAGCAGATGCAAGAAGGGCATGCTTCTCCCCTTTTCTTACGGAAAACAGAAGATAAAAACTCCCATTTGAAAAATGCCCTTCCTGAAACTAGAGATTTAAAAAGACATTCTTTAACAGGGAGTTGAAGCCAAGAGAATCCTGTTCTTGTTAAACAAACAGACAAGTGTGTTGAAACAGACAAGTGTGAAAAGACAACTGTGTAGAAACAGGCCTTATCTTCCTGTAGCCTCCCACACAGTTAACTTTGCCACAGTTGCTACTCTTCCTTCAGCCTGCTGTAAAAGCGTGTGTGTGGGTTGTGTCAACCCAGTCGTGTCTGTCTCTTTGCGACCCTGTGGACTGCAGTACACCAGGCCTCCCTGTCCCTCACCATCTCCCAGAGTTTGCCTAAGTTCACACTCATTGCATGGATGATGCCATCCAGCCGTCTCATCCTTGACGCCCTCTTCTCCTTCTGCTCTCGATCTTTCCCAGCATCAGGGACTTTTCCAAAGAGTCAGCTGTTCACATCAGGTGACCAAAATATTGGAGCTTCAGCTGCAGCATCAGAAGAAAGAGTATTCAGTGTTGATTTCCCTTAAGATTGACTGGTTTGATCTCCTTGCTGTCCAAGGGACTGTCAGGAGTCTTCTCCAGCACCACAGTGCAAAGGTGTCTGGCACAGTCTTTGGCACTCTGCCTTCTTTATGGTCCACTGTAAAGACACTAAAAGGTGTGTCTTTTACACTCTCACAACCATCCATGACCACTGGGAAGACCATAGCCTCAACTATACAGACCTCCATTAGCAGAGTAATGTCCCTTCTTTTCAACATGCTGCCTAGGTTTGTCATAGCATGTTGACCTACCATTCTTGCNGTGTCTTTTACACTCTCACAACCATCCATGACCACTGGGAAGACCATAGCCTCAACTATACAGACCTCCATTAGCAAAGTAATGTCCCTTCTTTTCAACATGCTGCCTAGGTTTGTCATAGCATGTTGACCTACCATTCTTGCAGTCTTCATTTCCTTTTGAGGGCTCATGTGTTACATAAAACTTGAACAAATTCGTACACTTTTCTCCTGTTAATCTGTTTTATGTTGGTTTAATTCTCAGGTGCAGCCAAAAAACATTAAAGGCCCAGCTCTACAAACCCTATAGTACCCGCTCTGCTACACTCAGGGGCTCATCTGTGCCACGCCCTCTGTCTGATATAGGCTTTTCCCCACCAACACACACACATACTTTTGTCTGGCTAACTCCTATTCATTCCTCAGCTCTCAGCTGAAAGGTCACTTCTTCCCCCAGGAAGTCACTGCTGATCTTCTACACTAGGGCTCCCCTCTGCCCACTCTAAACCCCCAACCTCCTGTCTTTTTTTCCCCCATGTACTGGTCACAAATAGTAATTACTTGTTGAATATTGATCTCCTATGTTAGACATTTAGGATCTAAGAGGACAGGTACTGAGCCTGCTCTAGTCTCTGACATCAGTGTTTAGTACAGAGGCCAGTGTGTGTTAAATACAAAACTGTACAAACGACTGAATAAAGAGATCTTGGACTGACCTTTCTGGAACTTGAACTACTTTGCAAACTATTATATACAGAGTGGATAAACGAGGTCCTATTGTATAACATAGGGAACTATATTCAGTATCTTGTGATAAATCATAATGGAAAAGAATAGGAAAAGGAATATATATGTATATAACTGAATCACTTTGCTGTACAATAGAAATTAACACATTTGATAAAATATTTTTCAAATGGAGTAGTGTCTTACATGTAGTATTTTTCCCACCATACTTCACTCTGAAAGTGAAATTTTTTTACCTATTTCCACCGTGCTGAAATGCTTCCATCTATGAGCTGCCGTTTATAATCCTATAGTACTTTATTTATTTTACTTATGACCTCATATTATCATTTACTTATATTAGGCTGTAAGCACTAATGTAACAAACCTTTGAAGACAGGGATTGTTACATATCCTTATAACTCCCACAATTTATTATATCAAACTTGTTCCCTAGATATTCAGGGTTGTTTTTTTTTTTTAATAACCAACACTTGGTTTTTATTTTTCGTCTTCTTAGTTTTAGTCATTGTATTTGGTGTATAGTCATATCTAGGCTTTTTTAGAACTCTCATTTATTTGAGACTAATAAAATTAAACATCTTTTCATGTGCTTAGTGGTCATTTGTATATCTTCTTTTGTGTGGTTATCTTTTGTTAAGAAGTGGGTTTTTTAATCAAAATACAATTGACATATTAGTTTCAGATGTTCAGTTCAGTTCAGTTGCTCAGTCATGTCCTACTCTTTGTGACCCCATGCACTGCAGCACGCCAGGCCTCCCTGTCCATCACCAACTCCTGCAGCTTGCTCAGACTCACGTCCATCCCGCCAGTGATGCCATGCAACAATCTCATCCTCCCTTTTCTTCTTCTCCTCCCGCCTTCAATCTTTCTGAGCATCAGGGTGTTTTCCAATGAGTTAGCTCTTTGCATCAGGCTCAGCTTCAGCATCAGCCCTTCCAATGAATATTCAGGACTGATTTCCTTTAGGATAGACTGGTTGGATCTCCTTACAGTCCAAGGGACTCTCAAGAGTCTTCTCCAACACCACAGTTCAAAAGCATCAATTCTTCAGCACTCAGCTTTCTTTATGGTCCAACTCTCACATCCATACATGACTACTGGAAAAACCATAGCTTTGACTAGATGGATCTTTGTCTGCAAAGTAATGTCTCTGCTTTTTAATAATGCTGTCTAGGCTGATCACAGCTTTTCTTCCAAGGAGCAAGCATCTTTTAATTTCATGGCTGCAGTCACCATCTGCAGTGATTTTGGAGCCCAAGAAAATAACATCTGTCACTGTTTCCATTGTTTCCCCATCTATTTGCCAAGAAGTGATGGGGCCAAGATGCCATGGTCTTCGTTTTCTGAACGTTGAGTTTTAAGCCGTCTTTTGCACTCTCCTCTTTCACTTTCATCAAGAGGCTCTTTAGTTCTTCTTTGCTTTCTGCCATAAGGATGCTGTCATCTGTGTATTCGAGGTTATTGATATTTCTCCTGGCAATCGTGATTCCAGGATGAAGCTTTGCTTCATCCAGCCCAGCATTTCACATGATGTACTCTGCATATAAGTTAAATAAGCAGGGAGACAATATACAGCCTTGACATACTCCTTTCCCGATTTGGAACCAATCTGTTGTTCCATGTCCAGTTTAAACTGTTGTTTCTTGACCTGCATGTACATTTCTCAGGAGGCAGGTAAGGTGGCCTGGAATTCCTGTCACTTTTAAGAATTTTCCACAGTTTGTTGTGATCCACAGTCAAAGGCTTTGGCGTCATCAATAAAGCAGAAATAGATGTTTTTCTGGAACTCTCTTGCTTTTTTGGTAATCCAACTGCAGCCATGAAATTAAAAGATGCTTACTCCTTGGAAGAAAAGTTATGACCAACCTAGATAGTATANAAGCTCGGGGGGCGGGGGGGGGGGGGAATTTGACTGAGTCAGTTGGTCTCTTCATGCAAAATAAAAAAAAAACTTTTAGGAAGCTAGAGTAGATTTTCCAGGTTCAGTAAGTCTTCTTCTGTCTTCCTCAAGAAACGAAGCATACCAAAATACAGACTCACGACTGAGGTCTGTACTTCCACCTTCCTCCCATGTTACTTGCCCTTTTCCCCTTCTCCCCCATGGTCTTCATCCTGTTTCATTTGGATTCCATTATCAGCAGTGTCTCCTCAGTGTGGGACTCTGACCAGGAAGGGAACTTCAACCAGTCGGTTTTGAAGATTCATAGGCACCAGAGGGCTCTACCACCAGAGAATTCACTGCGGGCCTCTGCTATACGGAGAACTCACAAACATCTCTTCGTTTTAGCTGTTGTTCTCAACCTTTCTTGCCACACTTTGCAGGGACTTTTTGTTAGCTAGCTCGGGGTTATCCTGTTCTCAGGTCCACCAAATTCCTGCTGCTTTCTTCTGAATCTTTTAGTACAAATGTTGACACAATGCAGGTCTTGTAGTTATTGGAGACTGGTCCTCATCCACTTCTATTAAGAGTTTGTGGTGATAGTGTTTTAGAGAAAGTGTCCATCAATTTTTGGTTTTGCCATGCTAGTTACTGTATATTTAGGGAAAACTGTCAAGATTCAAAAAACTATGTCCTACTGTTATCTTCCTACATCTCATACATTCTCCTGAAGGTACATTTAGCAAGTATCCCTAAAATTTAAAATAATGAGTGTGAATCCATTTGCTTTCACCAAGGTCTTGAATAAAGGTACTAAGGCCTAAGAAATACAACTTTACAACATGGCTAACCTCAGGTTTTCCGCCATCTTCTCTATAAATATCCTATGTTCTCTTATGAGACACACACCTGATCCAATCATTATTAATCCCTTTATCTAGAAACCAGAAACAGTAAGAAAGAAACATAAAAGGAAATGGAAAATAATGTGGAACTCTTAAAACCACCTGAAAAAATTTATTAAAGCAGACATTCCAAGTAGATATTTTTACACATTAATAGAGTAACAATTTTTGTTCTTTTAACAAGTATTCGTTAAACGCTTTCTATGTCACAAGAACCCTGTTAGACACAGGACACAAAAATGCAAATAAGCCATGGTCCTCTGACTCAGATTAGCTGGGACCAAAACATGGCAAGCTAACATATGCAAATGCCATAAAAGCATTAAACAAAAGCACTTGCTATAAAAAATCCTGGGAGGAGAATATTTACTGAACTATGTTACGTGTGTCGCTTTATGCATTTCTTAAACAACTAAACTTTCTCCTCTACTGAGATCACACTATCACTTTCATAAAATTTTCTAAAACAGAAGATTCTTCTCTTTGCCAGCTGAATTGCAAACTTATTTTTAACTATAATACTCATTGCTCGCAAAGATATATTAAAAAGACAAACATTTGCCTAATGCTAGTAAGTATAAACTGGTACATTTACCAAACACCTTTCTAAAGAGTTTTAAGAAGGGTCTTAAAATTTTTTAAGCCCTATGACCCAAAATATTTACACTCCTAGGGACAAACTACAAGGCAATATAATTCAACATACAAACACTCACGCACAAATGTCAGTACTTTTAAAAAAGTGAAAAAGAAAATTTAAAAAAACGTCCCAAAGACATCTAACTTAACTAGGAANCAAATATGCTTTTCTTTAAAAAAAAAACAAAAAAACCCTCGCATGAACATCTGTTCCCCCAACTTCTTGCAGTAAGGACCTCTGAACAGTCAGTGTCATCCATCTCTGTAGAGTGGCTTCTCGCTGCGGGGAGGGCTTTTGATTTCTGCCCCTGCCTCCACTACTGCTGGACAGGGCAGCTCCTTGATGTGGCTCTGCGATTTGCAGCCTTCCAGCCTCTCTCAGCAGCTGCCTCCTGTTGGGTCCTCTGGGCTGATTTGCCCAAGGACTGGCTGCCTAGTTAGTCTGGAGCCCCAGCGAAGCAGCCTATACTGGGCAGACTGCCTTGGAGAAGACTGGATGTGCTAGGTGGGGGCTCTGCAAGGGCTGAAGGAGCCCTGAAGCCCGCATCTTCTTTCTCCTGCCCTATTCACTTCTGGCTCCTTTGGTGGAGATCTGTGGCCGAGGGGTGTGTGAGGGAAGAGGAGTTTGGTCTTTCCCCTCTGTGATCTTTAGCTTCTCCCCAGGCCTGGAGCAAAAGTCAGGATTGGGGTAAAATGATAAGGATTAGTCTTTCATGGGGGATGAAAAGAGAGACTAAGGTTCCTGGGAGAGCAATATAACCCAAGAATGATGGCAATAATCAGGGCGAACACTGATGTGATGACTGTGGGTGCCCAGCACTGTTTGAGGCATTTACACCTGTTCACTCATTTAATCCTCATAAAAACCCCACATGGTTTGTGCTATTGTGACCCCATTTTTAAAATTAGAGTGTACTGCTTTACAAGGACTTCCCTGGTGGCTTAGATGGTAAAGAATCTGCCCACAATGTGGGAGACCCAGGTTCGATCCCTGGGTTGGGAAAATCCCTTGGAGAAGGAAATGGCAACCCACTCCAATACTCTTGCCTGGAAAATCCCATGGACAGAGGAGCCTTGTAGGCTACAGTCCATGGGGTTTTGCAAAGAGTTGGACACGACTGAGCAACTTCACTTTCACACTGCTTTACACTGTTGTGGTCATTTCTGCTGTACAACAAAGTGATCCGGCTATGCATACACATATATCCCCTCCCTCTTGATCACACCACTGTGGTTATGTGGGCCACAAAGATCTTTTTTAAAGCTAAGTGCCGAAGAATTGATGTTTTTGAATTGTGATGTTGGAGAAGACTCTTGAGAGTCCCTAGGACTGCAAGGAGATCCAACCAGTCCATCCTAGAAGAGATCAGTCCTGAATATTTGTTGGAAGGACTGATCCTGAAGCTGAAAAAGTCTAATACTTTGGCCACCTGATGTGAAGGACTGACTCATTGGAAAAGACCCTGATGCTGGGAAAGATTGAAGGCAGGAGGAGAAGGGGACGACAGGATGAAATGGTTGGATGGCATCACCGACTGAATGGACATGAACTTGAGCAAGCTCTGGGAGTTGGTGGTGGACAGAGAAGCCTGGTGTGCTACAGTCCATGGGGTCGCAAAGGGTCGGACATGACTGAATGACTGAACTGAACTGAACTCCCTCTTGGGCCTCCCCCATCCCACCCCTCTAGGTCATCATTGAGCACATCCCTGTGCTATACAGCAGCTTCCCACTAGCTGTCTATTTTGCACACGGTAGTGTATTATGTATTATGACCATATTTTATACATGGGAGCCTGAAGTTCAGAGAGTGACTCATCCAAGGTCACAAGACAGATGCGAGTTTTTCTCCAGGCTTGGCACTCCTGACCTCCTTGAGAAGCAGAAGAGAGGTGGGGAGCTGAGGTTCCAAGCCTGGGATAGAGTCTGGACTCTACCCCTGAAGAATACCTACCCCCCGTTTCTCGACCCTTGTCAGAGGGCAAGGGTCATACCTACCTTGACGGGCTGTGGTGAGGATTATCAGAGGTGATGGGGTCAAACATAGAGCCCAGTTGCTGGGCATGTGGCGAGGTCGCAGTAACTAGCACTTATGAAGGGGAAGATACCTTGATCTTCAATCACAGAGAAAATCTAACTGTGGGGACTGCCAAGAGGCTGTTCAGCCAGAACTAAAGCAGAGTCAGGGAGCAAGGGGACCTGGGTCCTTGTTTCTTGGCATCACATTTTTTTTGGTTCTCTTGGGTGAACTGCTGGAACAAGGGGGCACTGGCCGTGGGGAGCTGCCATGAAGGTGAATGAGATGAATGGAGTGCTTGAATGGGAAGGGACCCCTTCCCTTTTCCTCTAGAGCCCCAAATCAGTGACTGATGTGAGAAAGAGGGTGGGAGGAGAAATGAGTCAGCTGGTTGCTCTCAGCTCAAAGGCTTTTAGGAAAAGCTGGATCTTGAGATACATAAGAGTGTAACTCCACTTCTTCCTCATGGTGCCACGGAAGCCCACCAGCCAGATCACAGGTCCCCCCTGCCCTGGCCCACCCACAGAAGCCCACAGTGGACCAGGACACGGACTATGGTCTGCCACATTTCGGTGCATATTGCCATCCATGAGGCAGTATCTCAAAGTAAAGCAGCACGTATGGGGAAGGTCAGCATTCATAATGCATTCACAATGGTGAATATAAATACAGATATGAAAATGGTCTTCCGAGTCTTTTTGATTTCTTTTCTTGGAGAAGGGAGTGACTTCTGGTCTGGTTAGGTGGTCCTGTGACTTGTAATGTGGGTGGTGAAGAGTTTGTGCTGGCAGAGGAAGGGACAGAGGGTGGCCTCTTTGTTCTCTGGTCACTTGCTAGCACTTGCACTTCCTGTTCTTTTCTAGCCATACTCTTATTGTAGGAATCTTTTAAAATCATTTGTCCATTTTGAAAAGCACGGGATGGTAAAAATGCAATAATGCATCATAAAACCCCTTAGCTGATGCAAATATGCAGCCATATCTTGCTCATACTGCTGGCAAATTCAGGTGTGAGGGGACCACACAAGTCCCTCGGCATCGTGAAAGCCCAGCTCTGCCCTCAGGACACCTGCTCTCTCTGCAGGACACAGGCCTGTTGACATGTTAACCCAGGGCCATGCTGGTTCTCTGTGCTGAATATTTGTAGAGCTGTTATCTTTCATTCTTTTGAGATAAAAATATATTTAAATAGAAACTCTAGTATTTTCTTCCCATATCTCCTTATTTTGGAGACCACTAAAAGAAAGCACCTTCTGCACCGGCCAACCTAGCATCTGTCCCATTTGCTCTGACTCTCACTCACAGACCCCATCTTCCTCCATTCGCTCACTCCTCACCTCCCTACCCCTTGTGTCTGTAAGCATGGGTATGTCTCCATGGAGATGTCCCTTACAGCCAGGCTCTCGCCTCTGCACTGTGGTAGGGACACAGCATAGGTGGACCATGCTTCTCTCTCCTGGAAGATGAGCTGCCCCTTCCTTACTGGGACCCCTGCAGCAGGAGTGCGTCTAATGGTGGGAGGAATTAGTAGGACAGGTGGCCCCATAGTCGGTCAGTTGGGGAGCCCTAGATTAGGGTTGGGGAAGAACTAGAATTGCTGATGGATCTCGCTAGGTATCCCTCTTCTGGCCAGGCAGAGAGAAGCAGTGCATCCTCTCTTTGTTTATGCTGACCAGTTATCCATTTGGTGGTGCAGATGGAAAAGAATCTGCCCACAGTGTAGTAGACTTGGATTCGATCCCTGGGTTGGGAAGATTCCCCTGGAGAAGGAAATGGCAACCCACTCCAGTATTCTTGCCTGGAGAATCCCATGGACAGAGGAGCCTGGTGGGCTACAGTCCATGGGTTGCAAGGAGTTGGATCCAGCTGAGTGACTAACACTGTCACTATCCATTTCAGCGTAAGCTCCTGCTCCCCCTTCCTCTTCACCTGCCTGCCCTCACCCCTGCAACCTCTCTTCTGCCTCATCAAGCTTCCTCTTTAGTGGCCTTTTCTTCTGAGTCAGCTCAGCCCTGGAAGTCATCACTGAGCGGCCATTTTGTTTCCCAGCCTCCCTTTCTTCAGCCTTCCCCCTTCCCCCATCAAAGGAGTGTCCTTCAGTCTCATTGCTTCTGTTGCTTGGCGAGATGCCAAAACAAACAGAACCCCTTAACGTGTCCTTTAGAACCCACAGTGGTCTGGTTCTACAGGCAGTGGGCCCAAGCCAGAGTTCCAGAGTCCCAGGATGATGTGGCTTTGCTCAAGGAGATGGCTTGGTCTGGGGTGATGGTACCAGGGATGCCCAAGGCAGGCAGTGAGCAGAGGGGAGGCGAGGTGGTGCTGGTAGTGGGTGGAGGAGGGGGCCTGCTGGGCTTGCAGCCGGTGTGTGGAGAAGCCCCCAGACTCCACGGAGTCAGAGCTCCCTGAGGTGGGCAGGGCAGCTGCAGCTTCGTAGACGAGCAGGGCACTGGAAGAACAGAGGCCCAGAAGCATCGAATGAGAGAAAAATGGTTTTCTTGTGAAGCCAAGGTTTTTTGTTTTAAGTAAGCGCAAGGGACTCCTGTTGTGGAGGAGAATCTTTGAATTATTGGAAGATGCTTTGGGGATGGAAAACAGAGCTGAAGCTGGCCTCTGGGGGTTTGGGGGAACTCTTTGAACAGGGATGTCTGGAGACCCTTCTCCAAAGCTTAGCAACTGGTTCACAGGACGAGTTAAATCTTTTCATGCTGGATGCCTCAGTTCAGTTCAGCCACTCAGTCGTGTCTGAGTCTTTGCGACCCGGTGGACTGCAATATGCCAGGCCTCCCTGTCCATCACCAGCTCCTGGAGACTGCCANTTTTTTCACTGATACTACATTACCGAGTCAAAAGGGAGAAAAACTTAAAACCTGAGCACAAAAATAAATCCACCAGATTTGACCATTCACCAAAAACCATCAACTTGTTGAATGATTAAGCACAAAATCAGACTGCTCAGGATTAAGAAATGAATGAGAACTAAAGACGGGAAAACACATACAGGAAAAGACTATTTACACAGGACCATGTGAAGAACAAAACTGTAAGGAGGGAAACGGGCAATATACTCTCAAATATCAAAATGCACAAACCCTTTTACTCCTCTCCGTGCACCTTAACTTAAGGGACTACAGAAGTTGACTTTATTTAAGCTTACAGATCTGATTTCTAATTGCTGTATATTATAATAATCTCATACTCCTGTGATCACTGTAGTGTGCAAACTTTGCCCCACAAAACTTACATTTTAATCTGTTAAAACTGCCACATCAAATAGCTTTAATCACTTAAGTTTATAGAAATACGGTAGACAATATGATCAAGTCAGCAGAATTTAAAATAAATTTATAATGTTCATCCTCAAATAGTTATAGTTCTGTATGTTCTAGAACTATTTCAAGTTTTCAAATAACTAGCTTATCATTATTATTTAAAAAAATTTTCAGTTGTTAAAGAAGCCCAGCAAAGTATAGTATCATCTGCTGTAACCAACAGCTTTTCCAATTAATGTTCCACCGAATGTTAATAGGTATAAGTAAGAAATACAAGGAAGGGGAGGTCTTTTATCAAATAAATTTGAAAAATGCAAGTGCTTTTATGTTAATGTGCACAGTGCATTTTCCAAATTAAATCTCCTAAGTACTTTCTACATTCTAAATAAACTGAATTTGGTTACTGCTTAATTCAAAGGAGTGAGAAGTAGCTCCTAGGTTCTCAGGATGATCACATGCTTGGGTAGAATGGTGTCACTCAACGCTAACAGGAATAAATAAGAGAGGAGAAAGTGTGTGCAGCAGAGACATCTAGGAGGCAGTTATGTAAGTCTGGAGCTCAGAAAAGAAGAGTGGGACACAAAAGTAGATTTTGACAACATGCAGGTATCAGGTGAAGACATTACTGCAAATGCCTTAACCAGAAAGTGCTTTCTATTTTTACTCTAAGTATCTTGAATTCAACAGACAAGGTTCTAAAATTCATCATAAACATCCACTGCATAATTTGCTTATATATCTTCTCCCTCTTCCAGCTGAAGTGTGTTCCTTGATTCCCAAGCAAAGGAATCCTTACAAGCCGAGCACTACTATCGCACCTGGTACAAAGCAAATGTTAGTGAAATGAATGTTTGGTCATAAGCGATTTTTCTTCCAAAGATCAAAAAAAAAAAAAATCCAATCTTACCTAATATATAGTCTAACTGTATTTTAAAATATGAAAAACGCTCTCAAACAAGTACAGAAACACCTATAAACACACATACTAAAGATATATTAAAGTTTAACTTTAGCTTGCTGTTCAGTAAAAACTGATTATTAAGCTTCGGCTTTTGAAAAGTGCAGTCAGTCAAAACATACTTCAATGTCCTTTGTAGCAGCCCTGAACGAGCACCTAAAATGAAGTGGCATGAGAGAGTAAGGCATCGTCACATCTCACCAACATACAGTCCATCTCACCAACATACAGTCAAGATCATGACTGCCTGAGGAACAACACTCACTTCCAAGTATGCAAAAACATTCTAGAAATAACTCCCAATGAAAATCTCCTTATGAGCTTTTACATGTTAAAGTCCTGTCCGCTCAATAATAAATGTGTGCATCATAAAACCAAAGCAAACTGCATTAATTAAGATGATTATAAAAGCTGTTAATTTTACATTCAAAAACAATTATTAACTTTCAAACTGTTGAAGGGGAAATACACCAACAGCTAAGATACACATCAGAGTCAAACCTTCCTTCAGTCTTTCCCCTTATCAGCCCGTAAATGTTGGTAATTTTTAAAGACTACAGGGCTGAGTAAGAGACTAGATTACACTACAAATCTGATATTTGTAAATTTTCTGTGTGTTCCAGTACTTATAAAATGAACTAGATAATCTTTATAAACTGGATTTACTCTTTAGATATTTCAGTTCATCCATAAGCCTCTCAAGAAAAAGAGCTATTTGGAAACTTCATATCTTGCGACAATAAACTAGAAATAAAAGAGCAACTCTGCCACCTCAAAGTTCCTTAAGGGAAAACCTCTAGAATCATTAATATTCACGAATAAGTCTTTCGAGACACCCCCAGAACACTCTGTTCCTCTACTGACCACAGGTGAAAGTAAGCATCTACTTGGTATAGCCAGCATGCTAGTACTGTGCCCAAGGCGAAACCCGGGAGCTGACAGGGCTCAGACACTGTTCCTGCACCAGAAGGTCACACTTACAAAATCTGACAACACAATTTTCATAAAATTCTACAATGTTTTCTGTAAATTCTTTCTTATTTACTCCTCCATGACACTGATATTCGGCCTCAGCATCGTGATGATTCTATCAGCCACTCAGCCGGCACGTGTCCATGGTGGGCCTCTGGTATGTACAGGCAAACATATGTGAACCCTTGAGACACAGATCACGGCAATAATCACTCAATCGCCTTTTACTCAAAAAAGAATTACCATCGAACCCTTTGAGTTCCTCATGAATGTAAAATATGATTTGATCTATAATTAATATATATTCAAGCACATTTCTTCATACAAAATGGTACACCTGAGACATTATTTTCTTTAATTCCACCCTGAAGTCAAAAAAAGGTAATTTTTTTCTGTTTGAAAAACAAAGATCACCAAAACCAAAAACCAATCACAAAAACTTTAACATCTTCACCAATAATTATCTATCCAATATTTATGTAGTTACTTCTTTTCCAGTTAAAGACCACATTTTCAGTTTATAAATCAAGCAAGAATGTCTGTGTCCAAGTCTACAAATATAAGCCACTTGGTTCAACAAAATGTCTCCTAATCAGCCTGATTTTAAAACATTCAAATATAACCATTAATGACACCTATCCATTAGCTACACTACATTTAAGTTTGAACATAGCCACAGATACAACAGCCTTCATTTTTCCATGTATAAGATCACCTCAATTAATTATAAACCAATCAAAACTATTCTTTCAAAACTGCCTTCTATACTGCTTCTCCTATATAAATACAAACAACAAAACAATAAGAGGAGACAAGGAAGAAAGAAAGGAGAAAGAGAGGAATGAAGGAAGGGATGGAGAGAGGCAGGAAAGAAAACATAAAATCCCAGACCATACTGTTTTAAGAAGTCATACATACGGGTGTAACATCCTTAATTTAACGGTTGGAGTCTTATTTTAGACACATCGCTAACATCTACTCCATCAGCCTTTACAGCTCTGCTCTAAAGGGATCTGGGGGAACATGCATTCACCCATAAAGGTGAATATTTTATTTATCTTTAACAGAAACACTTCAAATCTCGCCAAAGTACTTTAGCCAATCATCCCCTTTTGAAAAGGTCAAGAACTAGCAATTACTATGCTGTATGTGTATTAATATCACTCTCAGTTACTGATTATCAAACTGATGCCCAAAGTCAAGTCTAATAATACCCCAACTATTATCTTTGCATTTAGTGATCTAAATAAGTCTCCCCACTAATGCTGTTTATCAGAAAGCTTCCCCCCATTCAAAATATACCACCAGTTCCCACATTCTCTCAGAAAGCCACAGTTTTACTGTATTTCAAAACTTGAGTCACCTGTATGCATCGTCTTCTTTCAAGTCTCATATCATCCTGATGGGGTGGGGGGAGGGAGGGAAGAGTCCAGCAGCAAAACTACAACACTGTGTGAAGAAAAACAGATTATGATAAGAGATAAGGATGCAAGACAATTACCCCTAATTGAGGAACATCTAATGTAAACACAACCCCCAAAACACAGAGATAAACTGATTGTAAATTCATTTGCTAACATTTATTAAGCTTACTTGAAAATAATTTTCATTAATGAAAACCAATTATATATAAAAAATAAAGTAATTGCCAGGGAGAAAAAGTTTTAAAATCTGACTGCTACCAACAAAAAAATTCACACATTTCTAGGTATGAAATAAACTCAATACTCCCCTAGTCTACGTAATTTATCAGAAGAAAAGTATCTACATTTTATAATCTACATCAATTCACAATCAGTATGAATGTGATTTCACTTTTCACCGTGCCTTACTATCAAAGGTAAAGAAAGTTGCTTTATAGAAACAGTCAGATGTCAATCTTCCAGCATTACAGGTCAATTGAGACACTGCTCACAACTGCTCCTCTAAGCCCACCAACTCTCTTGTGCTCTCCGAGTGGCTTCCCCTACTTATTATAATTCTTTGACTTTAAATTCCTACTTAATACTTCCACTGCTATTTCATGATTGGCCAGCAAATTCCATGACTAATGGGAAAGCAAAAGCACCTCTCGCTTTTGTCAACTAAGAGCACACAATAACAGACAAGACAAAGATAAGCACAGGCTGAAAATCAACAAAGGAGTTTGGTCTAAAAATCTAATTTCCAAATTGATACTGTGGAATTCAGTATTATTCTAAATGAAACAATGTTGCTTACGTTGGCCAAGTTCCCAGGCTAGCCAAAAGACATCCATCTATTGAGACCAAAAGATACTACACCAGCCATGGGCACTGGGGACACTGCAGGAGCAACACAGAAACTTAACCAATTCTAGATCCTCTCTTTATTTGGAAAAATTCTAAAGTGGGCTGTTTTCCTTTGTTAGCACTCTCTCAACGCTTGATGCTTGCAATTCCCTAAATTTACATTAGGACACTCCAATCATCCTGTTAATAGTAATAACCCTTTCCCCTGAGTACCAGTATGTTCCTAAATTACCACCTCAAAGTTCCTGTTGCCTCAGTGGAGTTCACTTCAGGTATGTGACAGGAAAAAAAACAAATGGGCTGAAATAATTCACTTTAACATCTGCAGTTTTCAACAAGGATGCTAGCTAAATAGATCAAATAAACCCCTAATTGGTAGAATTCTAATAGTATTGCAAAATAACATTTAAAAAGACTGCGACATGTGAGGAAGTTTTAGCCAAGTGGGTCATAATGTGGATTTGAGTCTGTATTTGCTGCCCCCAAATATTTCTGCTTTTCACTTATTTATCCTCCTACTTTTGAGCCCCTGGGGTTCTTTAAAAGCTCAAAGCATGGAAGAGCAACTCAGAAATAGCAGTTTACATGTATGAATTACTTGTAAATTAGGAACCCCCTGTCTCTGAAATCATTTCTCGATTCCAGATTCCATTCTTGAAAAACCACTTTTCCAGTTTAGATGCTGCTATGGTATCAAGTAAAACCCTAAGCATGAGACCAACTGGTATCCAACCTGGGAGGAAACGGGGATACGGACAGACAGATGAACATAAGAGCAGCGCATCAAAGTTTTACTTGCAAAATAACATATGAATCAAGATTAAAGATTTTTACTCCAAAAACATAGTTTTCTAATTTTTCCCCTCATAAATGGTGTCTTAAAAAATAATAATAATAATAAAAGTCTTTATAAATTCAGCATAAACTACAGTAAAGGATGTGAAATTTAAACTCTCTAGCTATGAACTACACATTTTCAAATCCTTCAGGCTCTCAACATTATATTCTTCACCTGTAAAATGTCACAATGCTATCTACACCCTGCCAACTTCAATGGCTTCAACAGGAAAAGATGATGGGCCAATGGCATAATGGATAATTCATATGCCTCCGGACTATCAAAATGATCTCACCCTAAAACTGACATCTTTTAGGGGGAAAAAAAAATCAATCATTTAATCACTACTCATTTGAAAAACAGCCTTTAGCAAAGGATAAAGAATCTCAGCAAGTTAGGAAACTGGCTGCTGAGGTATGCTGCAACTAAACCATCATCTACTGTGAAGTGAAGGCGCTCAGCCGTGGCCAACCCTTCAAGACCCCACGGACTGCACCAGGCTTCTCTGTCCATGGGGATTCTCCAGGCAAGAGGACAGGAGTGGGGTGCCATCGCCTTCTCCACATATGCTGAGTAATGATAACCTTCTCAAGTCTAGACATTGGATTACTAAATAAAGATTCTAGTGATTACTCCAATATATCCTTTAGCTTCTCACTTTTCAAAAAAACAATGGTCTGTATCAGATGTGAGTTTTGACAATAACTAGGTTACAGCAAACACCAAATGGACTTTGCAAACTACAGAAACAATTTTCTTTCTAAAGAAGCTTACAAATTCAGTCATATTTTAATTTTTTTTCTGAAAAAAACCTACAGTGATTTTTTTTATCTTTTCCCCTACAAATGGAACCATTCACAAATTACGGAGCAAAATTAGATGCTAATGAAAAATATGTACTATCCTTACCACAGAAACCTCCCATAATCCTCAGAATCTTTTACAGTATGTTTTAGCTCACATTTTGCCAAAGGCTACAATTTAGGAACTGAGCTTAACTGGTTTTTGAAGCTAAACTTACAAACCATTTTGCTAGTTGTCTGAAATCACTGCATAAAATTAACCTACAGTACATGTGCAGGGAGGGCTAACAGCATTTCAACAAGCTAAGTTTTGGTGCATGGTACGCTCAGGAAACTACAGACGTGGTCTTTTGGTATTTGTTCTTTCTCAAGAGAGGTCAGAGAGACAAGAGGGGAGGGGAGGAGAGGGAGGGGGGAAGGATATGAAGACACCTAACTGAAAGTACTCTTGTGCTGGAATTTATAAAATCACTATAAATCTCAAAAAAAAAAAAAAAAAACCACTAGAGTGGCAAAACTGTGATTGAAATGAATGCATTAGCATGGTATGGCAAACCCAGATTAACTCGAGAGTTAATGAACTAAGCGCTTTCCTTGTGGCTCAGCTGGTCAAGAATCTGCCTACATTGTGGGAGACCTGGGTTCGAACCCTGGTTGGGGAAGATCCCCTAGAGAAGGGAAAGGCTACCCACTCCAGTATTCTGGTCTGGAGAATTAAATGGACTGTATAGTCTATGGGGTCACAAAGGTCGGACACCACTGAGCGACTTTCACTTTCTTTCATTTAATGAACTAAATGGCAGTCATTGATGTCTTTTCTAAAGACACAATGTTTTATACTGACGGAAAACTAAAAATGTTATCTAGTTTCAAAATAACTACAGTAGTAGGGAAGTACTGCAAACAGCAGGCAAAAAAAAAAAAAATCAGTACATAGAAGCTGATACAAGCTGATACAAGCTTCAAAAGTACTGGCAGGAACCATCTTATTCCTTAAGCTGGGTGGAATTACACAACTGTTGCTTATTATCTTTTAATTTTATGTGTTATATATACTCATATTCACAATTTTAAAAATTTAACCCTCAGGAAAAAACAAAAGGCGTGAGATTTAAAAGGACAATTCAGATGGTATAGAAGACATCTATTAAGAATAAGCTACAAAAATGAAAACAAAGTTGAGGGACCTAAAATTTTATTCCATCAATCAAATTACTATGCGGTTATATTCAAATCATACACTGTGACCCACTTTCCTTATAAACTTCTGCTCATTTACACTAATAGAGTAAGGAAGTCATAGAAGAAAATGTCTTTATTTCAGAAGCAGACTTTCAAGAATTAAAACAGCCAAACAAGTCATACAGGAACTGTTCGATACCTAACATGCAAGGGAAAAAAATCTATCACCCTACTTCCCAAAAAGACGATCAAATGGGATATTGGGGGGGGGGGGTCTTTTCACTAACTGGGAATTTCCAGAGAAATCCTAAAAACCAAGAATATTTAGAACTTCCTCTAGAATCTGAGGAAATACCCAGTCTTAAAAAAACTGAAAATGCAAAAAGCACAAGAGTTCAAATCAATATTATAAAACTGCAGAGAAAATGACCTTCACTATACCCCAACCACTCAGCTGAGACACTTCACAGACGCTGACACACACCCAACAAGCAGGCCCTCTTACTTCACCAGCGGGGACACCAGGGGTCAGACAGATCAAGCAACCTGGCCTAAGGTCACACTGTGAGAACTCTGGTCCCCACCAAAGTTCACTTCTTTACGCCACTGCAAGATCCTCTCACTAGGGATCACTGAAATGGTTATAAGAAAATTACAAACCTGCAAGAATCTAGGTGGACTAAGTCTGATTTTAAGTTTCACCATTCACTCTTCTGCCTCAACCAGGCCAAACATGAATAAAATTCATAAGCAGTAAATTATCTTGTAAAAAATATTTCAGTTTAGGAGAATAAAAAAGTACCTTTCCTGAAAAGTCAACCTAGCAGAGAAATTCTGATTATAACATGTAACAGTTTGCTATATATTTCTTTAAAAAAAAAAAAAAACTGAAGACAAGCAGAGAAGAGTGTAAAAACCAAGAGTAGGTAAGTCATTTTTGCACTAAAGCTTCAGGCAAGATAAAAGAACATGAAGAACTATAAACCTGGGTCTTGGATCATATGACTCCATTGGCATGTTAGAGGTGGGAGCAGCTGATACATGGGGTTTAAAGAGAAGAGAAGAATGTGATTTCTCATGAAACTGAAAATAAAGATCACAACTCTGAGTAACCACTGGAGAGAAGGTTCAAGAAATAAGACCTGAGTGGATTAAATAAATAATCCCCCAATTTTTGCTACCTCAAGCACCAAGTTACCTGGGCTCTCCAGGACTACATCTGGGCTAAACTGAGACAAAACTAGGCACTGTATATTTGGCTAGAGCAGTAAGCTCAGGAAAACAGGAGGGAAATAACTCAGGCATATTATCTGTAACAACGCAGAATGCATTGACAAGTATCTTTTTTACGACTGCAAAGCAGAGACTGAGAAGTTTCTAGTAGTGGTGGCGTGCGGTGGCTCAGTCGTGTCCGACTCTTGCGACCCCGTGGACTGCAGCCCACCAGGCTCCCCTGCCCATGGGATTTTCCAGGCAAGAACACCGGAGTGGGGTGCCATTTCCTTCTCCAGGGGATCTTCCCAACCCAGGTCTCCTGCATTGCAAGCAGATTCTTTACTGACTGAGCTATGAGGATCCTCATTGGAGTAAGCTATGACCAAAAAAAGTACTAGTACCCTGCCACTAATTTAAAATATATAAATGACCACTGACACTGTGGCCTTCCTGGCGCTTCAGATGGTAAAGAATCTGACTGCAATGTGGGAGACGCTTTGATCCCTGGGTTGGGAAGATCCCTGGAGAAGGGAATGGCTACCCACTCCAGTTTTCTTGCCTAGAGAATCCCATGGACAGAGGTTACAGTCCATGGGGTCGCAAAGAGTCAGACAGGACTGAGCGACTGACACTTTCACTGACACTCTATTTTGCTTGCCATCTTTTGTCTCTTTTAGTGAGTGTGAAAACAACTATTTTCACAGACTTATACAACCTTCAAGTCTATCAACATACCTATGTGTTTTCTCTTATATTCCAAGTTCCTCAAATTTGAATATTCAGACCACAGAACTTTTCAGGAACCTAACTTCCACTACTGGAGAGCTATCACTGTATATATACTAAGAAATATCCCATCATAAGCAGACCTAAGTTCCAGAGGTTCATTTAAGCTAGCTGGTCGCAAGGCAACATTAAGTATTATTTTCGTTATGTGTGGAATTAAGCAGACTTCTCAAGTGCGACTTGCCCCCAGCCCACCTCTCTCCTTCAAAGTTTCAGGCCCATGTTTCAGAGTCCTATGAACTGAGCTTGACGTCCCAGTTATTTTTCGTTTCCCACTTATTACTGAACCTGAGAGATTTTGTATTTAATGGACACATAAGCACTTTCCTTTAATTCACTTAATTCTCATAAATAATTACATAAGTTACGTAGCACTATTACCCGGTTTACAGGTGAGGAGACTAAGGCCCAGAGTAGTGAGGTCACACAGAGCCACACAGGACTATTTTAGAGATGAGATTCAAACTCAACCAAACGGACTCCAAAGTTGCCGACCTCTGGCCCTAGGTTAAAATGAGTTTATGATCTCCCGACTCTACTCTCCCAACCAAAAAGGAAGAGGAAAGAACAGGTAGGACAGGAAGAAAATCCACTTCTCCCTCCTGTATTCTGTTTTGGTCAATGAGTTTCACCACACCCCAGTCTCCCAAACTAAAACCCTAATAAGCTGGGACCTCTTTCCTGCTGCGTATCCCACATCCAATCCACACAAATTCTTGTGTTGGGAAATTCCCTGGCAGTCTAATGGTTAGAACTTGGTGCTTTCACTGCCAGGGCCCAGGTTCAATCCCTGGCTGGGAAACGAAGATCCCACCGGCCACACAGTGCAGCCCCCACTACCCCCCAAAACAGTGAGCTCTGTGAACCATCCCAGCAAATGAATCAAATCTAAGGAATTAATCCCAGAAACCTCCAGTCTACGGCCAGTCTTGATGTCAGAAGTGGACAGTCTCACAGGACTGAGCCCTTTCTTTACCTGTGAGATCTGATTCTCCCTCTAGGTAGACAGTGTGAGAACTGGGCTGAATTCTCGGACACCCTGCTGGCATCTGAGAACTGCTTGTGTGAAAAAGCCCCTCCCCCCTGAAACACACACACATACACACTGGAATTGGGCACAGGAACCCTTTGCAAAAAGAATTAAAAGCAAAGTGATATAAAAACAATAAATTCTCTCTCTCTCTTCTGTTGCTATGCTTGCTTCCTATCATCTACAAATCATGTACTCAGACTCTTTATTACTCAAATCGATCCTGCTCATAAGATGAATTGGGCGTCCCTGGCGGCTCAGACAGTAAAGACTCCGCCTACAAGACAGGAGACCCGGGTTTGATCCCTGGATTGGGAAGATTCCCTGCAGGAGGTCACGGCAACCCACTCCAGTATTCTTGCCTGGAGAATCCCATGGACAGAGGAGCCTGGCGAGCACCGGTCCGTGGGGTTGCAAAGAGCCGGACACGACGTAAGAGGAATTAAAAAGGGGTGCCCGTGACCAAGAATCAAACAAGGCTGAGGTCCAGTGCACCGTGTGTCGTCCCTCTTTACATTTCCCTTCCTAACCTCAACACCTGCCATGATGGCATGCAAGCATTTTATTTTAGAAACAAAGCAAATCTATCAGACAGAAGACACTTGGGAAAAATAACACTCAATCTCTGAAAGCCTGCAATCTCTTCTCATAACTAGCTTCTAAGAAATGCAATAAAAACCACTATGCTTGCTCTTTCCTTTCTCATAGGACTGATTTTTAGTCAGTTCAGTTGCTCAGTCGTGTCCGACTCTTTGCGACCCCATGAATCGCAGCACGCCAGGCCTCCCTGTCCATCACCAACTCCCAGAGTTCACTCAAATTCACGTCCATCGAGTTGGTGATGCCATCCAGCCATCTCATCCTCTGTCGTCCCCTTCTCCTCCTGCCCCCAATCCCTCCCAGCATCAGGGTCTTTTCCAATGAGTCAGCTATCCGCATGAGGTGGCCAAAGTATTGGAGTTTCAGCTTTAGCATCATTCCTTCCAACGAACACCCAGGCCTGATCTTTGGGATGGACTGGTTGGATCTCCTTGCAGTCCAAGGGACTCTCAAGAGTTTTCTCCAAAACCACACTTCAAAAGCATCAATTCTTTGACACTCAGCTTTCTTCACAGTCCAACTCTCACATCCATACATGACCACTGGAAAAACCATAGCCTTGACTAGACGGACCTTTGTTAGCAAAGTAATGTCTCTGCTTTTGAATATGCTATCTAGGACGGTCATAACTTTCCTTCCAAAGAGTAAGCATCTTTTAACTTCATGGCTGCAATCATCATCTGCAGTGATTTTGGAGCCCAAAAAAATAAAGACTGACAGTGTTTCCACTGTTTCCCCATCTATTTCCCATGAAGTGATGGGACCAGATGCCATATGTGAGNCGCCAGGCCTCCCTGTCCATCACCAACTCCCAGAGTTCACTCAAATTCACGTCCATCGAGTTGGTGATGCCATCCAGCCATCTCATCCTCTGTCGTCCCCTTCTCCTCCTGCCCCCAATCCCTCCCAGCATCAGGGTCTTTTCCAATGAGTCAGCTATCCGCATGAGGTGGCCAAAGTATTGGAGTTTCAGCTTTAGCATCATTCCTTCCAACGAACACCCAGGCCTGATCTTTGGGATGGACTGGTTGGATCTCCTTGCAGTCCAAGGGACTCTCAAGAGTTTTCTCCAAAACCACACTTCAAAAGCATCAATTCTTTGACACTCAGCTTTCTTCACAGTCCAACTCTCACATCCATACATGACCACTGGAAAAACCATAGCCTTGACTAGACGGACCTTTGTTAGCAAAGTAATGTCTCTGCTTTTGAATATGCTATCTAGGACGGTCATAACTTTCCTTCCAAAGAGTAAGCATCTTTTAACTTCATGGCTGCAATCATCATCTGCAGTGATTTTGGAGCCCAAAAAAATAAAGACTGACAGTGTTTCCACTGTTTCCCCATCTATTTCCCATGAAGTGATGGGACCAGATGCCATATGTGAGTGTACACACATATAATTTTACTTATAAAATATGCATTATATATAAATAGTTTACATAAGTGCATTCATATATATACTTAGTTCGTTATATGTACTTTTATAAAAATAATTATATATAATTATATAAACCACTGTGCTTTTAATTATCCTTGAATTCCAAAAATACAGAAAAATAACAAGGTCCAGAAATAATCAAAAAACACACACCATTACTAACAGTTTACATTTTCTTCCAGCAACCCTATTACTAAGAGTAGTAAAATGAGTTTTGTTTTACTTATTTTCTCTGCTAGACTTTTGGGGAACTTAAAGGAAAATGCTGTCCCCTGAAAAATTCTTCAACTGTGTGGTCTTATACTTCAGGGTATCAACTGTCCTCCGATTGGTACCTTTGTCACCTTTGGCCCCAACTCAGGTGCTGGTCTCCAGTTCCATTGTCTGGCTCCTCCACTGGTTTTTCCAAACATCTTTCCCTCTAAACGGAGTACCTCAAAGGTTTGCCCTGAACTAGTAACTCCAGACTTTTCTCTAGCTGCCCTACCCGCTCACTCAGAATCTAATCCAGAGCTGCAGGATGTTGCCTACAAGGCCACATTACCACATCAACTCTTTACTACACCTAAAGGCATGCAACCCCTTCCTTACACAACTCACATTCCCATCTCTTCCCACCCGCCACAACCATTCTAGAAACTGCTGAATTCTTTAGCTACTCTAAATGATCTCGCTCAATCCTATGCATTCTCAAAATGCCTCATGCCTTTCCATTCTTCTCGGTGCCTACTATATCATCCCCGGCCCAGGCCCTTTTCATGCAATTAGAGATGCCTCCTAAACTCAGCATCTCCTAGGCCAGATGGTATGCCAGAAACACTAGGGGAGTCTGCAGAACCAGACTGCAGACTCCACTCCCAAAGATCCTGATTCAGGAAGCAAGGAGAAGGGCTAGAGAACCTGCCTGGGTTTTGTTTAGTTTTCGTTTTTTAAAATATTTATTTACTTGGCTGCAGCGGGTCTTAGTTACAGCACTCAGGATCTGTAGTTGCAGCCTGCGAACTCTTAGTTGGGGCATGTGGAATCTAATTCCATGACCAGGGATCAAAGCCCAGCCCCCTGCATTGGGAGCTTGAAGTCTTAGCCACTGGACCACCAACCAGGGAAGTTCCTGGTTGTTGTTGTTGTTTTTTTTTAATATACAAGACCATCCAGGTTATTTACTCTTGAGCACGGCCAGATTTGGGAACTATTTTACTTAGACAGCTTACCCCTCGTTGCATTTTATCACACATTTAGCTGCTGTACACATACATCGCTGAAGCACAGACTTTTAACCTGGATTTAACCCATCTGTGACTTAGGAACATTAGTCAAATCTTACTGCCCTGAACTCAGAGCTCAGTGTGGCGTTCCATAAAATGACACCCTCCATCTGCAGCGATGCTCAATCCTTTCCCCTAACTAAAGTCACCCCTTTGCTACCTGATCTTTACCTAAATCCTAGCCACTCTTCAAGACCCACTCATTTCTCCTCATCCAGCTTAAAGCCACTCCAGTTTCTCCTCTGAACCTCCATTTACCTACAGATCACTATATTTTATTCTTTATTTATGTTATAGTCTTACTCAAGTGATATTATCTACTGCTTGGTGAATCTCAGTCTCACATTTCTATTATATCCTAGTAGATGTTCAATGAGCACACTGGATTAACAGAATAAACATGGAAAATACTGTCTTGTATAGAAAAAGTGGGTTATAAAGCAGTATGCAAATATATTTGTTTTTAAAAAGGAGATAAGAGTAATTGAGTACAGAAAAAAAAGAACTCAGAGGTTACACACAAAATGCAAACAGTAGTTATCTCCAGAAAGAAGAACTGCAGCAAACTGTTATTCTTATTTTCTAAAGTTTCAAAAATGAATGTGTTATTTTGTAATGAAACAAAATCTTATACCTAGAATTTTAAACCTTAGCTAAATCTTAACCTAGAATTTTCTCCTGTTTTTTGGTTGCACCATACAGAATGTGGGATCCTAGGCCCCCCAACCAGAGACTGAACCCATGCCTCCTGCAGTGAAAGCAAGGAGTCTTAACCACTTCCACCAAGGAAGGCCCAACCTAGCATTTTCTTGATCAATGGAAATTCGGTAAAAATGACTGACATGGGGCATCAACACAATCCTAATATATTTGACTGATGTGTTAATGTCAACATTTCCCAACCTATACTCCAAATTCCACTGGCCTCACTAGACCGGATGTTCAACCTTGTGGGCCTCCTTCACAGCCGTGCAGATCAACTATATGCACAGTACACGTGAACACAAGTTTTCAGGAGAGCACTGTTCCCCGGCAGTTTTCTTCATGGAGCGCTGATTCACCTTCTGCTTGTAGTCCTATTTTCCTTAATGTTCATCTACTTTTAGAAACTCATTTCATGATGAAAAATACAAAGTTTATACACAAAACTACATTATCAACAAAAAATTAGAAATACTAAAAATATTCAACACTAACAGAAAAGATGTACAGTCACATAATATTATGTAAATCCTTTAAGTTCTTACAATATTATATTACATGAGGGGAAAAAAAAATCATGCATCATATCTTATCAGAAAGAACTCAAAATCTTCATCGAAGTACAGTCTCAGGAAAGTAAAAGGGAAGAAAAAAAAGCACAGAAGAAACGCTGGAATAAAATACATAAAATTATTAATAATGAACGTCTTTGGCTAATAACAGATTATTTTAAATTTTTCTTCCTTACACTTTTTTGCACATCACAACTTTAATAAATATGCATCTTCTTTTTATAATCAGGAAAAAAATGGTCCAAGAAATTCGTGCTCCATCCTAACAGAAATTTAGCCATGAAATTTAGCTATGGGCCACAACTATGCAACCTTACATACCCTCCAACTTAACTCTGGCCACTGTCCACACTCCAAGAAGGGCTCCGCATTGCCTAACCTGGTGTTCAAGGCCCAAAGCCTTCAGGCTCCAAGTCAGCCCGCCCTCTAACCCCTGGCCCCACCGCTTCCCAGGTGGTCTCATGTCAGGTTCTAGATGCCCAGCTGCTGAGTGTCCTCATTTACAAAGTGAGGATGATCCCCAAAACAGTGCCATTACGATGACATGGCATTTAACACGTGGCATGGTAACAGTGCACTCCGTGCTCCCGCTGCTGCGCTGGCATGTTTTACACTGTCGTGAAGACCCCCACCTTTCCAGTCCCATCTCTTTTCATACACGTGCGTTCCTTGAATGTTTGCTCAAGCCACAACGGGCAAAGCTCATTCCCCAAGAATCCCTTTCCTGCTTGTAACTACTCCCTTTCCTGCCTGTCAGCACCATTTCCCAAGTCCAACGCCAGTGCCTTCTCCTCCAGAAAGTCTCCCACCAGCACCCCTCAAGCCCGCCACAGCAGTACTGACACCGGGACTCAGGCCCTAACTCTGCCTGCAACTGGAGCTAACAAACGACACACGCAACGGCACCTAGAAACTGCGGAAAGCCTGCTCTCCTCCTGCTCCAGAAGGCCAGCTCCCTCAACTACAGCAGACTCTCGACACGAAGAGGAGAGAAACAAAGTCATCACCATCAAACCACAACATGGCCACAAAACCTGCTTTAGGGGTGCTCTGTTGACACAAATGAGTTTTAAAATTTTTTAATATTTAAAACAAGATGATAAGCACAGTGAAGTCATATCTGCAATCTAATCATGGAACAAACGACTTGGCTAATTCATTTCAATACGAAAAACACAAAATAGAGAATTTCTGATATAGAGAATGACATATGAGCTAAAAAATATTTTATAGAATTATCAATTCCTTATAAATAGCTATAATCAGAAAAGGCTTGGGCATAGTTTTTGTTTCTAGTTTGGGTCTTTTTTTTTTTCTCCTGTTAAACACCAGACCTCTTTTCTAAAGAGAATATTTTTAAATGTGGTGTTATTTATACTGAAAATGTTGGTAAACCAAACCAGGTGGGCAAAATACTAACTGTGGATGCGAGAGGACAAGGACATGAGTGTTAATTAAATTCTCTACTTTTATGTATGTTTGAGGGTTTTAATAACTAAAAAAGAGTTTTCATAAAATCAGTGATGTATGAAATATGTATCAGAAATGCAATTTTTTAAACTATCAAATAAATGACAAAAGAAGCTAACTAAAAAAAATTTAAAGATGTGATATTGTAAGACAAGAGAATTTACAAACATAACAAGACTAAAGCAAAATC
>SJYV01030947.1:0-11688 GCA_006410875.1 Neotragus pygmaeus
AAAGCTGACATTTTTTGTGCTAGCCATTTCACATGCACTCTTTCACCTGGTGCTTCTGACACCAGGTGCAGTGTTGATGGCAGATTTTTTTCAGTCACTGGAGGCAGTGTAGCACGTGGTGGAGAGGAAAGTGGGAGATGAAGTCGAGGTCAACCACATGAGCTATGCAGTCTGAGTGTTTCAACACTTTCTGGGCTTGTCTTTCCTTATTTCTAGAACAGGGATCATAATAAGTGCCTTGTGAATTTGTTCTGAGGACAAAATGAAATAATTCCCATAAATCACTTACCACAGCTCATGAACAAAGTACATTTTTAATAAATGTTAGCTTTTGGTTTTATAGTAATTCCTTTCCAGCAAGGGGACTGAGGTCTGGCAGGTTTAACTCACTTTCCCAAGGTCACAAGTCGGTCAGAGAATGAATTAGGGCTTAGTCCACAGGTGCTAGAGTCAGAAATCACAGAATTCTAACTTTGGGCTTGACACTTGCTAATTATTGGTCAACTCATGACCTTGGATTAGTGATTTAAACCCACTTACCTTCAGTTTTTTCACCTGTAAAGTGGAGAATTTAGTGTCCCCGTCAAAGGTTGTTAGGAGAATTCAATTAATAATATGAACAAAATCCATAATGTTTAACTCCTCAAACAATAATTCTCTTTACCATCTATCTTAACCTACCTCTTGGTTACCCAGACCCACTACGTTTAAATTAAAAAACATAGGAAAAGCACATAGCCGTATGGAACATAGACTGCATTCACTAAATAAGAAGTAGTTTCACCTGTGGTGGATTCATGTCGATGTATGGCAAAGCCAATAGAGTATTGTAAAGTAAAATAAAGTAAAAAAAAAAAAATAAGAAGTAGTTTTAAACAACTTACACCTATGGGATTTGAGGAAATCAGAAATATATTTCTGAATGTTTTCCTTAGCGTTTAGTTAACATAAAGGTATAATTTCCAAGTTATTTTAGTTTTTGTTTAAATTGTTTTCAATTTTCAGATATGCAGCAATCTGAGACAGTAGGATCAACTGACATTCAGACTATATAAAACCCTTAGAAATTGAGGAAACACAAGGTGCCAAATTGCCTATTATAGTCAGAAAAGATTTTTGACAGAAGTTCTACTCAGGATGGACTGTAAAACATGGGTAGCATTTGAAAAAATTTATCAGAAGAGGAATCCATGAGTTAAGAGAACTGTTCTACCTCCAACATGGAGAGGCAGTCACCAAATTATGTATGAGTGGTGGGGAGAAACAGACCTGAGAGACAATTTGAACTTACTGATTTAAATACATACCCGAGAAAGACTTATTTGAATAGATTTTTAGCTAAAACAAAACAGAGCTACATTTCCACACATAGTCATTTGCATGCCATTCAATCTGTTTCAGACTGAACTTTGCTAGGCAGAGAGGGCCAGTTCCTTTCTCAGGCATTGAGCTCATGTGGAGATAAGGTGGAATGGACCATCACACTGTGTTTAATTACTGTTTAGTATGTGCCATCCTGTGTGCACACTTAATCCTCACAAGAACCCTATATTGAGGAAGGTACAATTATTGTGTTCATTTCACATGTGAGGAAACAGGCTCAGAGAGATTAAATAATTTACTGGAGGCCACATGATGAATCAGTGATGGAACTGAGCTTGACTGGGAGAGTTGGGTTCAAGGAATTTTGCTCTCATAAGTGTATATATATATATATATATATATATATAAAAGAATCTTATCTCTGAAATGGTCATAATTAACAGTCACACACACTGATGCTAAGCAAAGAAATTTCACCTCTAGAGAAAGCATTTTTTATAAATGTCACTTACATTCCATTAAATATTCCTAGCTGAATTTCAAACTCAACATGGGATGAATAACAGAATTATACATCTCACTTGCACTCAAAGAAAGTGAAATTGTTAGTTGCTCAGTCATGTCTGACCACAACCAAAATTTACAGTATGATTTGAAACAAGTCCATGTTTTAAAAAGCTTTCGTTAAAGATAATTCCATGAAAGGAGAGGATAAAGAATGAGATGACAAGAAATATTTGGTTATATATGTATATACGTAAGACCTTGAGACAAGGTAGAATNCTGACCACAACCAAAATTTACAGAATGATTTGAAACAAGTCCATGTTTTAAAAAGCTTTCGTTAAAGATAATCCCATGAAAGGAGAGGATAAAGAATGAGATGACAAGAAATATTTGGTTATATATGTATATATGTAAGACCTTGAGACAAGGTAGAATGAGAGGGATCACCTACACTATGTTTAATGACTGTTTACCATATATCATCCTCTGTGCACACTTAATCCTCACAAGAAACCTATCAGGAAGGGTATACATTATATAAACATATCAGCATGCATGTGTGCCAAGTTGCTCCCATCATGTTTGAAGCTTTGCACCCCACCGACTGCAGCCCGCCAGGCCCCTCTGTCCATGGGATTCTCCAGGCAAGAGTACTGCAGTGGGTGGCCATGCCCTCCTCATGTATATATCACTTCCCTGTATAATTATGGCAGATTTGCATTGCTGTATGGTAGAAACAAACACAATATTGTAAAGCAGTTTTCCTCCAATTAAAAAACAAATGAAAAAGAAATACTTAGCCTTAATAAGCAATTAAATATAGACTTATTAATCTTTAATTTAAAAATATGATTAAAATAAAACTGTTTATAGTTATTTTCTCTCACAATAGTTAAGCATGCTGGCTTTTAAGAAATTTTTTATACACATTTATAAAATACTGAAAACCAATCAGATCAGAAATGAGCACATCACAACTCAACTTTTTTATGAAGAAACTAATGCTAAAGACCAAAACTGATGTCATCATTGAAATTAACAGCTTTCTATAACAATAGAATGGGAAAGACTAGAGATCTCTTCAAGAAAATTAGAGATATCAAGGGAACACTTCATGCAAAGCTGGGGACAAGAAAGGACAGAAATGGTATGGATCTAACAGAAGCAGAAGATATTAAGAAGAGGTGGCAAGAATACACAGAACTATACAATAAAGATCTTCATGACCCATATAACCATGATGGTGTGATCACTCACCTAGAGCCAGACATCCTGGAATGTGAAGTCAAGTGGGCCTTAGGAAGCATCACTATGAACAAAGCTAGTGAAGATGATGGAATTCCAGCTGAGTTATTTCAAATCCTAAAAGATGATGTTGAGAAAGTGCTACGCTCAATATGCCAGCAAAGTTGGAAAACTCAGCAGTGACCACAGGACTGGAAAAGGTCACTTTTCATTCCAATTCCCTAAGAAAGGCAATGCCAAAGAATGTTCAAATTACCACACAATTACATTCATCTCACATGCTAGCAAAGTAGTGCTCAAAATTCTCCAATCTGGACTTCAACAATATGTGAACTGTGAACGTCCAGATGTTAAAGCTGGATTTAGAAAAGGCAGAGGAACCAGAGATCAAATTGCCAATATCCACTGGATCATCAAAATAGCAAGAGTTTCAGAAAAATATTTAGTTCTACTTTATTGACTACGCCAAAGCCTTTGACTGTGTGGATCACAACAAACTGGAAAATTCTGAAAGAGATGGGAATACCAGACCACCTTACCTTCCTCCTGAGAAATCTGTATGCAGGTCAAGAAGCAACAGTTAGAACTGGACATGAAACAACAGACTAGTTCCAAATTGGGAAAGGAATACGTCAAGGCTATACATTGTCCCCATGCTTATTTAACTTATATGCAGAGTACATCATGCGAAATGCCAGGCTGGATGAAGCTCAAACTAGAATCAAGATTTCTAGGAAAAATAACAATAACCTCAGATATGCAGATGACACCACCCTTAAGGCAGAAAGTGAAGAAGAACTAAGGAGCCTCTTGATGAAAGTGAAAGAGGAGAGTGAAAAAGTTGGCTTAAAGCTCAACATTCAGAGAACTAAGATCATGACATCTGGTCCCATCACTTCATGGCAAATAGATGGGGAAACAATGGAAACAGTGAGAGACTTTATTTTGGGGGGGCTCCAAAATCACTGCAGATTGTGACTATAGCCATGAAATTAAAAGATGCTTGCTCCTCAGAAGAAAAGCTATGACCAACCTAGATAGCATATTAAAAAGCAGAGTCATTGCTTTGCTGACAAAATCTGTCTAGTCAAAGCTATGGTTTTTCCAGTAGTCAGGTATGGATGTGAGAGTTTGACTATAAGTAAAACTGAGTGCCAAAGAACGGATGCTTTTGAATTGTGGTGTTGGAGAAGACCCTTGAGAGTGTCTTGGACTGCAAGGAGATCCAACCATTCAATCCTCAAGGAAATCAGTCCTGAATATTCATTGAAAGGACTGACCCTGAAGCTGAAACTCCAATACTTTGGCCACTTGATGTGAAGAACTGACTCATTAGAAAAGATCCTGAGGCTGGGAAAGATTGAAGGTGGAAGGAGAAGGGGACAACAGAGGATGAGATGGTTGGATGGCATCACCAACTCGATAGACATGAATTTGAGCAAGCCCCAGGAGTTGGTGATGGACAAGAAGGCTTGGCATGCCCTAGTCCACGCGATCACAAAGTGAGACAACAGAGTAACTGAACTGAATCATTTGTATTTTAAGTCACAATGGGAAAATTGAAAATTCTTATTATTTGTGTAAACCATGGAAGATTTTAAATGTGATATTGTTTGGACAGTGTTTTAAATTTGAGTCACATTTTTTTCTGATAAGAATTTTTATCAAGACATTGAATTTTGGGATTTTGAAACTAGTTTGTCATAATATATTATGCCTAATCATAGTATTTCTTTTCTAGGACTATTGTGAATGTGTAGATTTATGTTTAGGGACAAGGGAATAATTTATTTATAAAATAATATTAAATCCAGTTTTAGCTGCCTATTTTAGACACTTAATACTTGCCGAAATCCATGTTATATTTACCACACTGAAGTTTTTCCTTTTCTTTCTTTTTTGAGAGTGACTCTCATTGTTAAGTTGATGTACCCTTAGGGTGCAAATTTTTGTGTTCTGATAAGCAAGTGGTTATATTAAGGTGGTGGTGAGGGAGAAGACAATCTTGATTTCATTGGGAATCTTGCTGCTGCTGCTGCTAAGTCACATCAGTCGTGTCTGACTCTGTGCGGCCCCATAGACAGCAGCCCACCAGGCTCCCGGAAAATCATTTTTCCTATACTGTTGAAGTTTCTTTTTGGTAAACAGTATTTTCCTAAAAGAAAAAGAGTGATGGAGAAGTTGAGGGGTGTACATTTCCTCAAATGACCAGCATTGTATTCTGGGTATCTTGCAATGAACAGAGTGAAAACTGTTCATTTTTCATTCTGAAGTAAAATACTTTCTAGAACCTTTAGTTTGTTCGTCCACTTGTTTTGTACATTTCATCACTGTTTGTGGCTCCTGTCTTTTTTCTTTTTTTAAGTTTTAATACTTTCTATAAAGATTTTGTAAATATGTCAAAAACTAGAGACTCCGCTCTCAGAAATGTGAAGGAAGAAAGACTCAGCCAAGAGCGCGAGAGGAGATATCACGGAGAGAAGGCAAGGTTTGAGGGACAGCTGGGGTTGCACAAAGGTCAGACTCGGACACATTTGGGTTTTGGTCTTAGTCTTTAATCCAATAGTGATGGTACAATTCTTTCAACATGAAGTATTGAGAGGAACTTTGGGACTTTTGCTGACTATATCTGTCTGTTGTGTCAGTTCAGGGGACAGAGCATAAGACATCAATAGATCATAGTTGTGCTGCATTTTTGTGCACAATTTTCAAAGCTTTTCTGTTTTATGGCTTAGAGATCTCCTCTACGATGTAATTCAATTCTCTCAGCTCTTGAGATCTGTTGAAAGTTCTGTGCTAATTTCCGTCTTCTCTTGTTCCCTACTGAGCTTTAGACAGTATGACGAGCATTGGCATCAGAGTGGTGAACCAGTCAATCAGAAGCTCGTGGACAGCCTATGATTAAGGTACCTTGAACAATAGCCTCTTAAGGCTGGAAAAGTCTGTTCCAGTATATATCGTGTTGCTTAGTACCAGCTGTAATTTGACTTCAGAAAGCTATAGTTAAGGGAAAGATAAACTTTTCCCTAGAGCCAATTTTACTGCTTAATAATCACCACACAAGTATCTGTCTTCAGGCAAAGGTAGTGGGACTGCAGACTGGCTTCCACTTCATTCCATGTGATATAAAGTGGAAACCAACAAACTAGACAAGCAAAGCAGAATGCAAGCAAACTGAAATCCCTATCTTTTCTCTGCACTATATTGAAGAGAAACTGGGAACAAAAGTAACATTTCATCAATCCATATGAATAAAAAAATAAAGATTAAATTTTATTGATGGGATTAGCACTTTGATTTGTAATACTGTTTTTCTGCCTCCTGTAAAAAATTTCTGCATTAGTATTCTGGATGCACAAAAATGGCATACTAATGTTATTGGTCCATGGAAACCTGGGACATATAAGGAATTCACAATGCATTTACTAATCCATAACACCTTAAACTTTTTTCAAAGAGCTGGATAATTAACAATCATGTAGTGAAGTACACAGTAGTAGTTTCTCCTTGAAACTGAATTACTTTAAGAATGTATTAATACTATAATCAAGAATCATTGATAATTAATTAAGGTAACAACTAAAGTTGTGAAGAAGTGTTTGTATACTTTTCTCAGTTGGGATGCTCATTATCTGCTGATTTGGGGCAAGATTTTGATGAAATTGCTAGTAATTAAGCTATAATTTGTCTGAGAAATGATCTATATACATATGATAAAAAACTCTCATGTAGATTCTTATAAAGGATTCATAGAGTAAAAAGAACAAGAACAGCAAGTAAACTACACATTTTAATAGCACGCTTTGAAAATAAAATGTGCTTTATAACAATGATGTACATGCACCGAAGAAAGCATGATCTATAAATGGACCAATTGATAAGCTGGACTTCATCAAAATGAAAAGCTTTTCCTCTTCAAAAGAGATTGTAATAGAATGCCATGACAAACTACACGCTGGGAGAAAATATTGGCAAATGTTATATCTGATAAAGGACTTGTACCCAGAATACATAATGAACACTCGGTTCTTAGCAATAAGAAAACAACAAAAAAACTAAAAAAGAAATAGATTTGAAAAGATACTTCACAAAGAAGATAAACAGTTTGCAAATAACCACACAAAAAGATGCTCAACATCATTAGTCATTAAGGAAGTGCAAATTAAAATTCCCAAAGAGATACCACTTTATCCATTAGAATAGAAACAATTAAAAAGATTAATCTTACCACGTGACTAGATTCCCCTTGGAGTTTAAATACATTGGTAAAAATAACACATGCCTATTTACGGCAGCCCTGCTTAGAGCATCTGGAAAGTTAACTTGCAGAAGAAATCAGGAGAATTAAAGTTGCTTTGAAAATTAAATTGAGTCACAGACAGAATGCCTTGAAACTGCTTATGTATCATAGTATTCTTTCCTGGAAAATTGTGTGGATAGAGGAGTCTAGTGGGCCACAGTCCACGGGGTCACAAAAGAGTCTGACACAGCTTAGCACAGCAGAGCACAATGGTTGCTCACAGATTATTTGTTAAATTCCCTCCAAATGATACATTAATTGTTTGGAGACTTTCCAACCGAGTGGAGTTAACATGATGGATAAGCTTTACGTTTCCAAGGTGTCTGTACCTCTTCATATTGGAGGCAGTGAAATATAAAACAGAGATTCTGTTCACTGAAGCCCCTGTAAGTCAAAACTCTCAGGCTGTAATTAAGTTCGATTCTGTTAAAATTAATGAATGAAGAAAGTAGTATCAGGTCATCTACTTACAATGAATACCCCTCACCTAAGCTTTTTACTTGACTCAAATAGGGAAAACGACCTAAACGTCCATCAGCAGAAGAATGGATAAAGAAGTCATGGGACATATACAATGGGATATTACCAGCCACAGAAGGAGCAAAACCATATCATTTGTGGAGCTAGTGCTGGACCTAGAGACTGAGTGATGTAAGTCAGGTAGAGAGAACACATACTGTATGCTAGCACATAAATGATGCAGAATCTAGAAAAATGGTATAGGTGACTATACTTGCAAAGTGGAAATAGAGACACAGATGTAGAGAACTAACATATGGATACCAACCGGGGAAGGGGGTTGATGGGATGAATTGGGAGATTCGGATTGACAAATATACATTACTATATATAAAATATACCAGCTAATGAGAACCTACTGTATAGCACAGGGAACTCTGCTCAATGCTCTGTTATGACCTAAATGGGATGGAAATCCAAAAAAGAGGAGATATATGTATATGTATATCTGATTCACTTTTCTGTACAGCAAAAACTAACACAACACTGTAAAGCAACTATGCTCCAATAAAAATTAATTAAACAATACAATGCAGGATCATCATTATCGGAGAAACAAAGGGGGGCGGTAGCTAGTTAGATAACCAAAGGGAACAATTATTTTGTTGCAGGCGTGATGTTATTTCAACTGCTACTGACTATGGTTCACACACTTGTACTGAAATATCAGCATCTGGACAACAGAGGAAAAGCCAGTGGACTTGCTGTTCAGAATGGCAGATCCCAAAGGGCAATGGGGGCTTCTTTTAGCATCATTTGTGATTTTGAATAAACTAAGCTTCACTATTGGGGAAAAAAACTTACATGCATGGAAAAAAGATATTATTGGTTAAGCTCTGTATTGCATTTACAGTTTGGAACAAGGAATGAATGATAATTTGTAATGTGCTTTTGCTTATGTGCCAACTCCCTGGAGTTTATCCTAACACATAATTTGTAGCACAATATTGTCTGAAACTGAAGGGCTGGTTAATAATAAGTGGAATAAGAATATAGTAAGTCCTTCCTGAGATAATTTAAAAATACTGGAAGAAATCTAATTATATTATATGAAACATCTAAGTGAAAATTTTTTCTTTTAACCTTATACCTTCGACAGATGAATAAATAAGTTATTGATGAAATAAGAGGTCCTTGAACACTGAAAATTAACACACACACACTCTCTCTCCAGAAGGCAGCACCTTCTCCCACTCTATCCTTCTCTTTATTGCTGAAACAGGGTCTTTGTATAAATTAAAAAAAAATCATGGGGTTGAGATCTTCTAGTGCAAATACAAAACAAGAGTAAATTTAATCTTTCCTAGCACTTGCTTTTTGCTAGATTATAATCAGAAAACAAACACTTTTAGATAAAATTTTAGAAAGAGTGAGAATAATTATAGCAACTACTACTAATCTCTCCCCTAAAGTTAAACTATGGTACAAAAGAACTTTACATATACTAGTCATGGTTTTACACGATGTATCCAAAAGTTATTGGATTATATCTAATTACTAGTTATAGGATTGCAGGGTGCTTTTGGCAGTCAAGAGTTATATTTGCAAAAATAGATGAACAGTCTCATTACCTGAAAGATACTTAGTCTGATTATGCTAATCTTTTCTAAAATAAGTTCAGAAAGCGTCATGTCTTGAAACATGGCAAAAACTGCAATTCAACAGCACTGTATGAGGATCAAATAAAATCTTCTCCAAGTTTATCTCTTTCTACCTCTTAAGTGAAATTGCTGTTATATCTAGACCTGGCCACTCGTTAGCATGCCTGTCTTACCACTTTTAAAGCAACCCAAACTCTGTCTCTAACATTCTTCCCTTATGACCCTACCCTTCTCTTCATCATGAATCCCTTGCTTTGCCCTGATGCCTGCCCTCCCCATTTTCAGAGTAACTTCTCTCCAAATCTCCTCTACTTCTTCATGTCCAAGTCACAGGTCTTCTGAAAAACTATCCCAGTGATTTCTTTGTTCTCTTCATTCCACAGCACATATTGTTTGTATCATAGTTTGGGGGTAATTGATTTAATGTAGTGTAAGTATATTTTAGTTAGTAGGCTAACTAAAAACCCCTATGTTCAAGAGCCTTGGGGCATCAGGACAGTTTTGTGTATATAGTATCATTTCAACTGTGGATAGAAAATGCATAAGAAATAAATTTTAGTAAAAAATAATGATTGATTTCATTTTTGTGCATCTATGTGTGTATATAACACACACACACACACACACACATATAGTTTTCTATAATGAGCATGCATATTCAGAGGAAAAAGGAAAAGAAAACATGAAAGAAATATGAAGAAAAAAGGGAGTCTCCTTGGACAAAGGCTAATCACTATGTTATGCTATTTTATAAAATAGGCAGTATGAAAGTGAAAGTGTTAGCACTCAGTTGTGTCCAACTCTTTGCGACCCCATGGACTTAGCCTGGCAGGCTCCTCTGTCCATGGAGTTCTCCAGGCAAGAATACTGCAATGAGCTGCCATTCCCTTCTCCAGGGGATCTTCCCGACACAGGGACCTAACCTGGGTCTCCCTCCTTTTGTGCAGATTCTTTACCATCTGAGCCACCAAGGAAGCCCAGGCAGTAGATTTCATTTTAAAAATTTAATTTAAAGCAAAAATAAATTTTTAAAAAATGAACTTTCATTTTTACTTCATTTTCAGTTTAGATATTTTCATTAATATTATTTCACCTAAGTGAATTTAGGAAATAAAATTTCCACACATTTTTTCCGTACCTGTGAGTAGCTGGATAGAGAGCAGGCTATTTTAATCCCACATGAACTATGTGCAGAGACTGAAGGGTAGAGAAGCCTGAAATCCAGTCTCTGATGGTTCTTCCCTATGTAATGGGTAAGGGGTGAGAACCTCTGTTAGAGCATATTAATAAATCTTTGGAGGTGTGTAAGGACAACTCTGGAAAAGAGTAGGAGGTCAAATGCAAATTATTCTGTATAAGGAAGTGAGAAGGTGGAGCTTTTGGAAGGGAATCCAGAAAACAGGAATCTGGAGGCTCCATTGCTGGAATCAGCAATAATCTGTGTGCCTCATATGGGCAGACACTGATCTATGTGACTCTTTATGACTTCATGGACTGCAGTCACCAGGCTCCCCTGTCCCTGGGTTAGGTTGCCATTCCTTTCTCCAAGGGATCTTCCCCACTCAGAGGATCGAATCCATGTCTCCTGTGTTGCAGCTGCAGGCAGATTCTTTACGTCTGAGCCGCCAAGGAAGCCCCTGGACAACCAGGGAATTCCCCTGGCCCATTTCCTTAAACCCAGGATAGAATTGCCACACCTTCCAATGCCTATGGACCCTCTCTTTGGACTTGCTGGAGTTGAGTCCATCACATGGGTCCTTAGGGCCTTGGCACAGTTTAATCTTTCCATCCCTAGCCTCTGGCTCCTACCTGGCTACATCTCAATTTGTCTCTTCCCCAGAGAAGCTTCCTTTGGCTTCCCCGGGTTAGAGCTCCCTGTTTCAGTGCTCTTACACAGTCTCACAGCCCCTTACACACTGAGTCCACCTGGAGCAGCTTGCTCTGCAAGTGCTTGATTTCTGTGCTGGAGGTTAAGTTTTAATTGTTCATTGACAGCTTTATCTTGCTCACCTTTGTATCCTCAGAGCCCAGTCTAGTGACCAGCAGGAGCTTAATTGAGCAGACAGCAGTTTCTGGGCATCCGGAGACCAGTTAGAGCCATAAACTGCAGGCTGTGTTCAGAATTTACCTGCTTTTCCATGACCAAGGAGCTTTGTGTTTGGATGGGGGTGGAGACGGGATGGGGGTGGGTGA
>SJYV01030947.1:11741-62395 GCA_006410875.1 Neotragus pygmaeus
GCTGCTTCTACTTGATGCTATACAAAAGCTTTGCCTCTTCTCCGTGTTGGCCACCTCTGTTGTCACGGTAACAGTTGCGATTTCACAGATTCAGCAGTGCATTTGCTGAGCAGGAAGATAAGACCATTGTTTATGAGAATAATTATTTAGGAGCAGGTGATATTAACATAAAACTCCTTGTAAAATTGGTTGGAAAAAGGACAAAGTAGAATATTGTTATCACATGAGATCAGGGAAATTTTAGAGGAAATATAGCATAAATACATATACTTGATGTACAGAGCTTCTTTTGTGTGCTTTTTCAGTATAATTATGAAAATACATGGAATATAAACATTAGGTCATTGAAACTTAGCCCGGGAAAGGACTTTAGGAACAATCTAGTATAGCTATTAACTTGTTCTAATGTAAAAAAAAAAAAAAAAAGCACTGTTCCTCAGCAAACTGCATGTATAATTTCTTGTGGGAAATCAGTGAACCCTGGAAACATATTGGGATCAGGAGAAATGTGGAGTAATCAAAGTAGACATCATAAGGTTTCAAATTCACTTCTTTATTAATGAAATAAATATATTTTCTCATAATATCAAAGAAACTTCTGTTTGGAGTACACGTTTTTATGATAATGAGCCATTTCATCTAGGGAGGTGATCTCAGCAAAGTAATTGAGTTTTTAATGCAATTTTTTCTTGTATATGTGAGATAACTAATTATTCACTGCTGAAAATGAAGTTGAGCTAAATTATGCTATTCTTGAAGGTATAAGGAATGACTGAACTAAAGAGCAGTTGCTGATTGCCCTCAAAACTGCCTTATTCATCTTTAAAACTCATCTAATAACATCCTCCTATTGGAATTACTTGAAAATAAATGGACAAGATAAGGGTCTCTCAATTTCAAGAGAACTCAGCATTAGGTGAAGTGTTAATGAATAGTTTGTGAACCAATAGAAGTCTGCCCACAGATTTAATAACATCTCTGAAATCCTGGGGGGCATCTCTCTTCTCACACTGTGATTATCATAAGGTTGAAATTTCAGTAACTTCCCCAAGGTTTAAACTTTGCCTTCTCTAACATTTATAAGACATTTTCAACATACCAGGCACCATTCAATTTGCCGATTTCTGAAAGTAAATGATATTTTCCTGTCAATTGCTACTGTGGAATTCTATCAGCTGGTTATTTCTAAGAACATTTCGTTTCATTCTAAATGTTCCTCTTACTGATAAGATGTGGCCAAATGGATGTGTGGATTGTAGGATCAGATTCATTTTCCACATTCAATCATAGGACCCAATTTTTAGATATTAAATCCAATAGGAAAGTGTCAACTTTGTGACTTGCTATATTATTTTGGATCAAAGATAACACTTAACCTAAAATAAATTTTTTAAGTACGTGCGGTCATTGGTACTAAACTGAAATTTCATTGCAGAATGTTGAGGAGATGTGAGAAGCAGGAAAGATTTTGGACCATAGATTCACTATGTAATGAAGGGGTTCGACTATTGTGGCAATTTTGATACAAATATTTAGTTGGTGGATGAATTAAAACTAACAACCCAGTTTAGCACAAACTCTCAAAGGCAGTCAATTTAAAAAATGTGGGACTACACATTAGTCATGAGCATGTCAATAATCATTATGATTAGCTCAGAGCACAGTTCTGATGGTTTTAAGCTTGTAAAAAGGAACAGTTGCATTGGTCCATGCATGGGAACAATGTATGCACAAGAAGCAATAAAATGTTAGTGGTTAAATGGAGGAAATTTGGAATCAGAGAGAAGGTTCTAATCCAAGCTTGGAATCTTACCTGTTGTGAAACTAGGTAAGTTAAACTCCTTAGGCCTCTCAGTTTTGCTGCTGTAAAATGGTAATAATAATTTCTGACTCATAAAGTGGAGTATCAATGTGTTAAAAAAAAGGTAACTTACAATGTATAACAGGAACTCAACAGTAATAGTAATGATTACTGCTTTGATAGGTTTAATGAATCTTCGTATGGTGGAAGTAAAATATCATGACTCATTTTCATTTTAATTAAAAATACTATTGTTCTAGCAAATTAAGTATTAATTCCTAAGTCCCAAGTATTTACCAGTTGGTGCCAGCCTCCGCATTATCAGTGCCAAGTTCTAACCTACTGATCCCGTTAAGATTTTCTGAAGACTGCTTTCATGAGTCCATTCTTGTCTGTCATTGAAAACTGGTTGTCCCCACGCTGCCTGGGGATAATAAGACAGGCTTACTGTGTAATGACATGTCGTAATTGGAGAAGCAAACTTGATCTTTATCTCCAAGTGTAAGGTTCATAGAAAGAATTACTGTTTTCTTTGCTGGAATTTAAAATTGCTAAGGTACAAACTAGATGGATCCCCATAAAAGAAAATGTCAGTTAATTCCTTTTTTGGATCTTCAATGCTTGTAGATATTCATGGAAATTCAGAAGGCAAAGACACATTAAAAAATAAGTAGTTTTCTTTGGCTATTTATGACTGTGAAGTGAAGTGAAGGAGCTTCCCTGATAGCTCAGTTGGTAAAAAATCTACCTGCAATGCAGGAGACTGTGAGGAGAGGGCAATTTATTTACATATGTGAATAATACACATTTACACACAGAGACACACACTGTAAGTAGAGAATATATATGTGTAATTACATGCTGTCCTTGATAATAATTGAATTAACTATAAAGACAAAACTTTACCAATCAGATATGTTTATAATTCTTACATTTTATAAATACTATTAAGTAATTTGTGAATGTATTTTATCTTATTTTGGTTAAAGTATTATAATTGATGCTATTTTGGGGAGCAAATTAGCACTAACATGCAGATGTCTGATGGAAAAGAATGTTCATTTTGAAAAGAGATGTAATTGAAATAATTGAACCTTTCATTATAGTTGAAATTTCCTTCTGTCTCTTTCTTTTTAGCAGTCACGATAGATTGCAGAATTAATTTCTTTTGCATTCTGTAGCTTGATTAGATGTCCTTAAATATTCTAAAGAGAAAATGAAAAAAAAGAAACCCACCCAGTTTCTTGAAAGTCCTGGAATTGACTTTCCGACATGGCTTTCTTCCTAGGTCAGCCTAGAGGAAAAGTTTTGTTGTTGTTCAGTTGCTAAGTGGTGTCCGACTCTTTGGGACCCAATGGACTGCAGCATGTCAGGCTCTTCTGTTCCCCACTGTCTCCTGGAGTTTGCTCAGATTCATGTTCGTTAGTCAGAGATGCCTTCTCCTTCACCTCCTCCTGCCTTAAATCTTCTCCAACATCAGAATCTTTTCCAATGAGTCGGCTCTTTGCATCAGGTGGCCAAAGTATTGGAGCTTCAGTTTCAGCATCAGCCCTTCCAATGAGTATTCGGGGTTGATTTCCTTTAGGATTGACTGGTTTGACCTCCTTGCAGTCCAAGGGACTCTCAAGTGTCTTCTCCAGCACCACAATTCAAAAGCATCCTTTCTTTGGTGCTCAGCCTTTATGATACAGCTCTCACATCTGTACATGACTACTGAAAAAAACCATAGCTTTGACTATATGGACCTTTCCCAGCAAAGTGATGTCTTTGTTTTTTAATACACTTTCTTGGTTTGTTATAGCTTTTCTTCCAAGAAGCAAGCATCTTATAGTTTCATGGCTATAGTCATAGTTCACAGTGATTTTGGAGCCCAAGAAAATAAAATTTGTCACTATTTCCACTTTGGCTGCATTTGCCATGAAGTGAAGGGANCTTGGTTTGTTATAGCTTTTCTTCCAAGAAGCAAGCATCTTATAGTTTCATGGCTATAGTCATAGTTCACAGTGATTTTGGAGCCCAAGAAAATAAAATTTGTCACTATTTCCACTTTGGCTGCATTTGCCATGAAGTGAAGGGATCAGATGCCGTGATCTTAGTTTTTTGAATATTGAGTTTCAAGCCAGCTTTTTCACTCTCCTCTTTTGCCCTCAAGAGGATCTTTAATTCCTCTTCACGTTCCTGCTATTAGAGTGGTATCATCTGCATATCTGAGGTTATTGGTATTTCTCCTGGCAATCTTGATTCCAGCTTGTGATTCATCCAGCAGAGGATTTCCCATGATGTACTTTGCATAGCAAGTTGAACAAGCAGGGTGACAATATACAGCCTTGTCATACTCCTGTTCCAGTGTTGAGTCAGTCAGTTGTCCCACATCTGGTTCTAACTGTTGTTTCCTGTCTCATATACAGGTTTCTCAGGAAACAGGTAAGGTGGTCTGTTATTCCCATCTCTTTAAGAATTTTCCATATGTTATCTATGTGATCTAATGTGTTCTATGCAGTCAAAGGCTTTAGCGTAGTCAATGAAGCAGAAGTAGATGTGTTTTTGGAATTCCTTTGCTTTCTCCATGATCCAACAAATGCTGGCAATTTGATTTCTGGTTCTTCTGCTTTTTGAAACCCAGCTTATACATCTGGAAGTTTTTTATCCTTGTACTGCTAAAACCTAGCTTGAAAGATTTTGAGCATAACCTCACTAGAATGTGAAATGACTGTAACTGTATGGTAGTTGGAACATTCTTTGACATTTGCCTTCTTTGACATTTGAATGAAAACTGAACTTTTCCAATCCTGTGGCCACTGCTGAGTTTTCCAAATTTTCCGAGATATTGAGTGCAGCACTTTAACAACACCATCTTTTAGGATTTGAAATAGTTCAGCTGGAATTCCATCACCTCCACTATCTTTGTTCATAGTAATGCTTTCTAAGGCTACTTTACTTAACACTTCAGGATGTCCGACTCTAGGTGAGCGACCACACAATCATGGTTATCCGGGTCATTAAGACTTTTTTTGTATACTTCCCTCTGTGTATTCTTGGCACCTCTTCTTAATTTTTTCTGCTTCTGTTAGATCTTTACTGTTTCTGTCCTTTATCATGCACATCCTTGCATGAAATATTCCCTTGATATCTCCAATTTTCTTGGAAAAGGTAGGGATATGAGTTTAAATTGCTATTAGAGAAAAAAGCTTAGTCTATATTTTTGCAGGCACAGAATCAGAGATTATTTTAATCATCCTTCACAAGCCTGTACACTCACATTCTGCAGGTTCCTGGACCGGCCATTTGGGTGTGGCTGTCATTAGCATTGTTTGGGACTTTCCCCTGGTGGCTCAGATGGTAAAGAATCTGCCTACAGTGCAGAAGACCTAGGTTCAGTCCCTGGGTTGGGAAGATCCCTGGAGAAGGGAATGGTTACCCACTCCAGTATTCTTGCCTGGAGAATTCCATGGACCGAGAAGCCTGGCTGGTTACAATCCATAGAGTTGCAAAAGGTTGGACACGCCTGAGTGACTAAGACTTTCACTTCACTCCCCCCTCAAATCTCTAGCCACTTTTAATAGATGTGCATACAGATTTGTGGCTGTTAAATCATAATCTCACAATTGCTGTTGGAGAACTTCACCATATGTCAGAACTTCCTTACTCTTCTCCTTTAGCTATGCCAACTTATTTTAAGAAACCGATTGGTGATTAATAAAACTGTTTAGAGAGACTATAAGAAGAAAGGATTCTGTGTCTATGCATTTGTCCTAAAGAAATACATGAAGCAAGAAGCCAGAACTGAACCAGAGATCTCAGTGCCAATTCTCACCTGAGTTCTGTCCTTCCTCCTTCAACTGCCTTATCTCTGTAATAATGCAAAAAGTCTTCAGCTTGAAAGAAGGAAGATGAGAATCAGAAATGTACAGCATGCAATGGTCAGAATGCAGTTAGGACTTCAAGATGAAATCAGGCTAAACTCTGGGAAAGATCACTTTTCATGACATGGCGCGGGTCTCCTTGTGGGCTGAAGAAATAGAAGAATGCAGAAGAAGGAGAGAGTCATTGCTTCTGTGGTAGCCATAGGAAATGAGCTTCCTCTGAAGCAAGGGGTTCTGCAGCAGAAAAGAAAGGCAGCAACTCTGAAAAAAGCAGTGAGAGGGAGTCAAGAACAAAAAGAAGAAAGCAACAAATCTGAANGCAACTAAATGTCACTTTGAGCTTCCTCTGAAGCAAGGGGTTCTGCAGCAGAAAAGAAAGGCAGCAACTCTGAAAAAAGCAGTGAGAGGGAGTCAAGAACAAAAAGAAGAAAGCAACAAATCTGAAGTAATTTAAACGTGATTTTGGGGAGTCTGCCTGCCTGTAATTCTTGCATATATAGCTGTAGGTAAGTAACAGGAAAGTAAAACAAAGAAAGAAACTAGGAATCTATTATTAAACCCTTTTGAAAACTTTTTCTCTTACAGCATTATTTTTTTTTGGGGGGGTGTCTGTATTTTTACTCTTTTTTTGCCATTAAATTCAAGAACAGAGCTATGTGTAGAAAATAATGCAATATCCTGATGCTGAACTTCAAACTGCAGATGAATTCTAAAGTGAGATGAGTTATTTTAACTAATGCATCACAGATTTAAACTCAGATGTGATAATTCACAAGGAAAAAATATTCATGATGTCCAGGCCTTTATGCATAGTAGAAAAAGTGCAGGCTCACTCAGGTCATTTACTGGGATGTCTTCAAGGACATTCATCCAGTCTAGAGAGAACTAACATTTACTGAGTACCTAAGTGCTAGATGCTGTTGCAAGTACTAGTATTTTTGAACAACTCTATCAAAAAGGCTGTGAAATCTTAACTGCAGAGAGGAGGAATTCAGTGTTTAGAGAAGCAAAGCATCTATGACAGATTGCACAGCAGTGGCAAATCCAAATGGGCGCTACTGCAAACACCAGTGCTGTCCACTAGAGCATGCTGCCCTTCTAGCTGGGAACCATTGGACAGGTGTAAGTTGATGGGGCTGACAAGGCTATTGTAGGTAATATTTGCCAATGCATCCCATTACAAGGATTCATGGTGTACTATCCTCCAATGTTAACATCATCTTGTTGTTGTTGTTATTCAGTTGCTAAGTCCTGTCCAACTCTTTGTGACTCCATGGACGATAGCATACCAGACCTCCCTGTCCCTCACTATCTCCTGGAGTTCGCCCAAGTTCATGTCTATTCAGTTGGTGATGCCATCCAATCATCTCATCCTCTGCCGCCCTCCTCTCCCTTTCCCTTCAATCTTTCCCAGCATTAGGATCTTTTCTCGTCCTAGTGGTGGTTTAGTCACAAAGTCATGTCTGACTCTTGTGACCCCATGGACTGTAGCCTGCCAGGCTCTTCTGTCTGTAGATTCTCCTGGAAAGCATACTGGAGTGGGTTGCCATTTCCCTTTCCAGAGCATCTTCCCCAGCCAGGGACTGAACTCTAGTCTCCTGCACTGGATTGAACTAGTCTCTTGCACTGCAGGCTTTCCTGATAGCTCAGTTGGTAAAGAATCCGCCTGTAACACAGGAGACACTGGTTCAATTCCTGGGTGGGGAAGACCCACTGGAGAAAGGATAGGCTACCCACTCCAGTATTCTTGGGCTTCCCTTGTGGCTCAGCTGGTAAAGAATCCCCCTGCAATGTGGGTGACCTGGGTTTGATCCCTGGATTGGGTATTCTGGCCTGGAGAATTTCATGGACTGTAGAGTCCATGGGTAGCAGAGTCAGACACAACTGAGTGACTTTCACTTTCTCTTGCATTGCAGGCAGATTCTTTACTGACTGAGCTCCTCCTACCTTAAAGCTTTCCTCATGTTCAGTTCAGTCACTCAGTCATGTCGGACTTTGTGACCCCATGGACCGTAGCACGCCAGGCCTCCCTCACGTTAATCACCTTCAAACCCAAGTAAATAAGACATTCCATGTCATTTTCCTAAGGGTCTTTGCTTTCTAGTACAAACAACATGCAGATCCAGTTTTTAAGTCGTAGACAACATAATCCATGCTAGTAATTTAAGTAGATTTATTAAGGAAGAAAAAAAGCTCAAGATGAATAAGTAGACTATAGGCTACATGACAGTTACTTCTTGCTAGATGTCTCCCTGCTTTCTCCCTGCTCCATTCTTTGCCCTGTAGGACCCCAGAACATGGACCTCCATGAACAGCATTAGCTGGGTTTTTGCACCCTGGCTTCCAGTCAGGTTCAGCCAATAGGAGCACGAAGCAGAAGAGCAGCGTTGAGTTCAGAGGGAAGTTAGGCATTTGTTCCTCCTTATTCTTTTCTGCCATGTGGTGGTCTGGCAGTCACTGCATTTCTTTAAGGTTGTATCTTCTGTCAGGGGGCCCCTCCTCCCTGGCTATACTTTACTCTTTCCATTATTGTCCCCTGACACTTAATGGCAATTACTCTCTGGTTGCTTAACAATTTTGTTTGGTTCCTTTAAATTCTCCCGAAACTCTGTATCAGTCATTTCATTAAATTCTCTTCAGCCAAACTTTTCTGAGTATATTGACTCTTTCCTGTGGGGAGACTGATTGATACAGATTGAGTTTCTGAAACTGACAGCACCATCTGCTAGCCCTGCAAAGACCAGCACCTCCAATTATGAAGGTGCCACTCCACTTGCCAGCTCCAAAAATGTGCCATACCTTCCACGATCCGCAAGATGCTGAATCAGAGCTTCCTCTGAAGCTGGGGACTTCAGAACAACACCGGCATGGCTATGATCCGCATCCATGGCAACCGCTTGTCCCATCTCTTCCTGTAATTTAGTTCTGAGTTCTTTTTGTTGTTATTCAGTCGCTAAGTGTCTGACTCTTTGTGACTCCATGGACTGCAGTGCACCAGACTCAGATTCACGTCCTTTGAGTCTGTGACGCTGTCTAACCATCTCACCCTCTGCCGCCTGCTCCTCCTTTTGCCTTTAATCTTTCCCAGCATCAGGGTCTTTTCCAATGAGTCTGCTCCTTGCATCAGATAGCCAAAGTATTGGAACTTGAGCATCAGTTCTTCAATGAATATTCAGGACTGATTTCCTTTAGGATAGCCTGGCTGGATCTCCTTGCAGTCCAAAGGACTCTCAAGAGTCTTCTCTAACACCANCTCCTCCTATCCTTAAGCTATCACATTCATTCAATGAAATCTACTTCTGTTTTCCCACTGTTGCTTTCCCGATTTCTCTTTATTTTGTTCTATTGCTCAACCTTCTTCAACAGACTCATGGTAGAGATATTTTCTGTTCTTGGAAATACCCAAGGTCAGAGGATAGAGGCCCTGACAGGGAGGGTCATTTGGCAGTTAGAGCAGATGTCCTTGACATGTAACCTGTAGGATACATTTGCTATTCCCATGTCTAACACTCCCACAGGCCCAGTCCTACCCACTCTTACCAATGTGCTGGTCATAATGTCATCTCGTTATCTTTCTCATGAGAGCATTTCAGAATGCAAGTGAGTGAGAATAATCTTATGATGTTAGTAATATCACATGTGCTCTAATTTATTGTAAAACTATTTGAACTTTAATACTTTTAATTATTAGTATCTCCAGATAATTTTTGTAGTTCCCAATAACTGAAGTTGCCATCATGTTGCCAAATTCTATCACAACTAATTTTGGAGAATTCTTAGGAATGGGGACACCAGACCACCTTACCTGTCTCCTGAGAAAGCTGTATGCAAGTCAAGAAGCAACAGTTAGAATCAGACATGGAACAAATGACTGGTTCAAAATTGGGAAAGGAGTATGTCAAGGCTGTATATTGTTACCCTGCTTATTTAACTTGTACGCAGAGTGCATCATGCGAAATGCTGGGCTCAATGAAGCACAAGTTGGAATCAAGATTGTCAGGAGAAATCAATAACCTCAGATATGCAGATGACACCACCCTTATGGCAGAAAGCAGAGAGGAACTGAAGAGCTTCTTGATGAAAGTGAAAGAGGAGAATGAAAAAGCTGGCTTAAAGCTCAACATTCAAAAAACTAAGATCATGGCATCCAGTCCCATCATTTCAGGGCAACTAGATAGGGAAACAGTGGAAACAGACTTCATTTTCTTGAGCTCCAAAATCACTGCAGATGGTGACTGCAGCCATGAAATTAAAAGACGCTTGCTCTTTGGAAGAAAAGCTATAACATATCAAGACAGTGTATCAAAAAGCAGAGACATCACCTTTCCAACAAAGGTCCCACTAGTCAAAGCTGTGATTTTTGCTGTAGTCACATATGAATGTGAGAGTTGGACCATAAAGAAGGCTGAGTGCCAAAGAATGTTTACTTTCGAATTACGGTGCTGGAGAAGGCTCTCTCTCAAGAATCCCTTGTAAGGAGATCAAAGCAGTCCATCCTAAAGGAAATCAATTCTGAATTTTCATTGGAAGGACTGATACTGAAACTGAAGTGCCAATATTTTAGCCATTTGATGTAAAGAGCTGCCTCAGTGGGAAAGACCCTGATGTGAAAGATTGAAGGGAAAGGGAGAAGAGGATGACAGAGGATGAGAGGGTCAGATAGCATCTGTGACTCAGCGCACAGAAGTTTGAGCAAACTCCGGGAGATAGTGGAGGACAGAAGGGCCTAATATGCTGCAGTCCATGGGGTCCCAAAGAGTCAGACATGAGTTAGCAACTGAACAACAAAAAGAGTTCCAGACTACGTAGATTTTAGGGTTTTAAAAATAATGTAAACATTTTTTCCCATCAATTCATTCTCAATATTGGCACAATCAATGTTGTAGCTCATTACACATGAAAACATAGTAATACCATGCCTGCTATAATATATGATATACATGACAAAGTGGTTTTGGATTCACTCTCTTTCAAAGAGTGATTAGTGAGATATAAAATATGATGTGTGTGTGTGTATATACATATATATAATATTATGTATATAAATTATGATCCTTCAGAGAACAATATGAATGAGAGAACTCAAATGTTGCACAAGGGTTGTGCTCAATGAATGTTCAAACCCCAATAATCTATAAAAGTTTTATAAATTACTTTGGTTTTCTATGCTATCTGATTTTTAAAATGTCATCATTAAGAAATGGCATTCTAATTTTAACCTCAAAGAAAGATGCATTTGTATCTATTTTTTGTAAATAAAAGCTTATGAAGACCATTACTAGAGTAAGGCTCTGGTCCAGATTAGATTCTAGTTCATGCTCCACATGGTACCTTATATTTTATGATTTTTAACACTTAACACCATCACAGTGACCTTCTTAAAGCCTCCTCCCCGCTGCCTTAGGCCAGGGGGCGGGGAGTGTTTTAGTCCAGTTCACTCCTCAGAAGTTAGCACAGTGGCAAACACATGACTAATTCCTATCAACACTTAATTGGAATAAACTGAATTTATCAGAAATAAGCCCTCATTAAGGAGAAGCCAATGGCACCCCACTCCAGTACTCTTGCCTGGAAAATCCCATGGATGGAGGAGCCTTGTGGGCTGCCGTCTATGGGGCTGCACAGAGTCGGACACGACTGAAGCGACTTAGCAGCAGCAGCAGCAGCGAGCCCTCAATAAACATCTCATGAATGATGAGAAGAATTATCAGAGAAGAAGAGCACAAGAGAGCTCCTGGTTTAATTAAGGCAACAGAAAACTCAGGTTCAAAATAGTAATTTCAGGAGCAGTTCTCTCAGGGTTTCTCTGGTGCTTCAGATGGTCAAGAATTTGCCTGCAATGTGGGAGACCTGGGTTCCATCCCTGGGTGAGGAAGATCCCCTGGAGAAGGGAGTGAAGTGGCTGCCCACTCCAGTATTCTTGCCTGGAGAATCCCATGGACAGAGGAGCCTGGCCGGCTACAGCCCTCGGCGTCGCAAGGAGTTGGACATGACTGAGCAACTAACACTTCTCACTTTCCTTCTCTCAGGGTTTCTTGAGATGCTGCCTCCCAGGCTTCAGTCCTAAAAACTTCCACCAAATAAAACATAATTCAATCTTTAAAACAAAACGCTTTAATTTCAATTGATCTCTCACTGAAGGCCTTGCTGTCTTCTTTCCCTAACCTTCACTTTCATGGGGCAAGTGCTCACTTGGCCTTCACCCTCTGTTTCTTATCCCACCTAAACTGGTGCTGGCTGGAAAAAAAGTCTAGATCTTATTTCTGTGACTAATAAATTGGGTATTTAGAATCACAGAATTTAGTTAGGTTAATCATTAAAATTTTTTGCATCTCAATTTCCCTTATTCAGAATGAGGAAAATTGTGTCACATCTGTTTGTCATTTGTGGAGGGGAAATCGTCCACCACACGAGCTTAAATTGCTCAGCTTCTGTGGAGATCCATCTGGCAGGAAAGGTGCTAATTATAGAATTTCTCTGGGTTCTAGTCTCTCCATTTTCAAGTGTAATAAGTTTAAAATTCACAGTTACAACTCAGATATGCAGGCATCTAATTTTATTTCTCTGCAAGTGAACTTGAGCGGTTGCTGAGACTTGTCTTGTGTGGCAGGATTGATCATCTGGCTCTTTAAAGACAATGGTCCTTCTGGTTTCCTCAGTTTCATCAGGTTATGTCAATGTCTTTTGAGTAAATAGTCAAGCTTTCAGAGTATCTCTTTTTTCTTTTCTTCTCCCTGCTGAATCTGGGGACAGGAATACCCTTGCTTACCAATACTGCATCCTGATTGAGCTTCACAGCATTAGGGGAGGAGCCTGCTGCCCCCTGCCCTTTCTGGCCTCCAGTGAGGGGTCTCAGTTGCTGGTCATGTGCATCTCCTCCTCTGCCCCTGCTGGATCTGGGTCCTAGTGTGCCTGTTGAACTGACGTTTGTTCTCAACCCTGAAGGTGCACAGTGGTCCCTTCCCACTGGCTTTCCCATTCACATGGGTCTCAGATTGTGCTGTCAGTCCTTAGTTCAGTTCAATGCAGTCTCTCAGTCGTAATCAACTCTCTGTGAACCCATGAACCGCAGCACGCCAGGCCTCCCTGTCCATCACCAACTCCCAGAGTTTACCCAAACCCATGTCCATTGAGTCGGTGATGCCATCCAACCATCTCATCCTCTGTCATCCCCTTTTTCTCCTGCCCTCAATCTTTCCCAGTATCAGGGTCTTTTCAAATGAGTCAGCTCTTCACATCAGGTGGCCAAAATATTGGAGTTTCAGCTTGAACATCAGTCTTTCCAATGAACACCCGGGCTGATCTCCTTTAGGAATGGTTGTATCTCCCTGCAGTCCAAGGGACTCTCAAGAGTCTTCTCCAACACCACAGTTCAAAAGCATCAATTCTTTAGCACTTAGCTTTCTTTCAGAGAAGGCAATGGCACCCCACTCCAGTACTCTCGCCTGGAAAATCCCATGGATGAAGGAGCCTGGTAGGCTGCAGTCCAAGGGGTCACTAAGAGTCGGATACGACTGAGCAACTTCACTTTCACTTTAATGCATTGGAGAAGGGAATGGCAACCCACTCCAGTGTTCTTGCCTGGAGAATCCCAGGGATGGGGGAGCTTGGTGGGCTGCTGTCTATGGGGTCGCACAGAGTCGGATATGACTGAAGTGACTTAGCAATAGCAGTAGCTTTCTTTATAGTCCAACTCTCACATCCATATATCACCACTGGAAAAACCATAGCCTTGATTAGACAGATCTTTTTTGACAAAGTAATGTCTCTGCTTTTTAATATGCTGTCTAGGTTGGACATAACTTTCCTTCCAAGGAGTAAGCATCTTAATTTCATGGCTGCAATTACCATCTGCAGTGATTTTGGAGCCCCCCAAAATAAATTCAGCCACTGTTTTTCCATCTATTTGCCATGAAGTGATGGGACCAGATGCCATGATCTTAGTTTTCTGAATGTTGAGCTTTAAGCCAACTTTTTCACCCGCCTCTTTCACTTTCATCAAGAGGCTTTTTAGTTCTCCATCACTTTCTGCCATAAGGGGGTGTCATCTGCCTCTCTGAGGTTATTGATTTTTCTCCCAGCAATTTTGATTCCAGCTTGTGCTTCTTCCAGCCCAGCGTATCTTATGACGTACTCTGCATAGAAGTTAAATAAGCAGAGTGACAATATACAGCCTTGACGTACTCCTTTTCCTATTTGGAACCAGTCTGTCGTTCCATGTCTAGTTCCAACTGTTGCTTCCTGACCTGCATACAGATTTCTCAAGAGGAAGGTGAGATGGTCTGGTATTCCCATCTCTTTTATCTCCAACTAGAGAAGCTCACATCCTCTGCCATGGGCCTCAGCTGGTTATCCTTTAAGTCACCTTGGGAAGAGTGAGAGAAACTCCGGTTGTTTGCTGTATCTCAGGCCCTCTTCTCCCACTGTCCACCCTCCCCCACACACATGCGGCTGCCCTGCTGCCATTTTGGTTCCACTGCGGTCATCTCATGTCAGTCTGAGGCTTGGGGAAGATGGCCTCAGACTAAAAAATAAGGTATAAAATGAATGAAAGGTGGTGAAGTAGTGATGATAAGTATAAACAACTTGATATAACTGGCTGTGAAGTGGATGTAGAAAAATAATAGAATGTGTGGAGGGGGTTGGTCAACAGGGTTTGACTTGCTAGTCGGGTGGAGAGAGTGGACACCTTCCTGTCTGTCTTTCTTGTTTTGTGTTCTTTGTGGAAGCCTCTTCAGTGACTATGCTGCTTTGCATTTCATCTACTCATTCAACAAATAACTATTATAACCCTATCATATACCAGATCTAAATCTCTCTTATTTCCATACTTTCTCATATTTAATTATTTTAATGTGAGTTTTAAAAATAATGTAAAATTGTATAGCAAATGATTCTATCCCTTTCTCTAATACATTGTGTTGGTTTGTGTTTTGATCATAAGAATTGGTCTTTTTATCGTTATGACCGACCTAGACAGTATATTCAAAAGCTGAGACATTACTTTGCCAGCAAAGGTCAGTCTAGTCAAGGCTGTAGTTTTTCCAGTGGTCATGTATGGATGTGAGAGTTGGACTGTGAAGAAGGCTGAGCACCGAAGAATTGATGCTTTTGAACTGCGGTGTTGGAGAAGACTCTTGAGGGTCCCTTGGACTGCAAGGAGATCCAACCAGTCCATTCTGAAGGAGATNCCTTTCTATTTGTGATGGATGTTTAAATATAAACAAGATCTCTCTAGCCTGAGAACTTAGCCACATCACTGAAAGTGGACGTGATTTGATTTAAGAAAAATATGGAGAAGACTATTAATTATTGGAAAAAATGGAGTGCACCATTGACTTTCTAATCTTAGCCATAAGAAAATTTGAGGAAAGATATTGCTGTATGAGAAAAGAGATGATTTGTGGAGAAAGAACTGAAAGTTTTCTTCTTCTGCAGGAAGTTTATAACTGGTCCTTAAGTGGTCTATAAGTTTTACAGTGTGTCTCCTGACACTAATAAAGGCAACTTCTTTAGGGATTTTGAGAGAAATACATATTTTTATTTCCTATTTTGTCCCCTTAAGCTGGAACCTAGCAGAACTTTTTGCCTCTTATGTTGCTCAATTTCACCTTAATATTACCCAAGTCCTATTTTAGCTCAGTTTTCTTCAGAGTTATACAGCTATTAGTCAATCAAAGTGCATTTGCTTTTCAGTTTCATACAGAGACACATGGAGCTAAATGCTTTTCTAACCTGAAAAATATGAGTTTCCAAAGATGTGAATGTGATGTGAGGAGCTTGGCTTTGATAGGTGAGTTTTTTGAGGCCTCATAAAAAGCATACTTTATACTTGTGTATTGCTTTATAGTTTTCACTAAAAGATTGTCTCATGTAGTGTCTCACTTTTCACTGGCACAAGAACTCTCTCACCTGAGAGTAATTACTTCTGTTTTACACCCGAGGAAAATGAAAATCAAAGAGGGCATGTGACATTCTAGTCACTGAGCTGAAAAGTGTTGGGAGTCACCCTGGGTCTTGTGGCTCCAAGTCCCATGTTTTCTTGAGAGACCTTTGCTGGGTGACCCCCCCAGTGCTTGTCAAGAGTGTGGTGGTAAAATATTTCTTTTAGGTCAACATACTAATGTGATTTGTGAAGTTTACAAATATGAGGAAGTAAAATATTTCTCAGAGTTAAGAACTGGAGTCAAAGAACCACTTCTTTTGGTTATGAAGGCAAAGTTTATTTCCTCCACGCCCAACTGAATCATACTGATGAGTTGTACTAAGAAAGCAGCTTGGTACCCATGATTACTGGGCTCAGATTAACAGCCAATAAAGTAAGGACTGAGATAAGGCTGGTGGAGCTGAAAGTACCCCGAAGAGCCTGAAAGAATTATCACGTAGACTGTGATAAACTGGTCTGTGGAGATGATCATTCAGTTTATTCATTTTCTCTGTTTTAGTCAATTATCAAGCAGAAAAGGAGAATATTTTCCTTTGAGTGATTTGTTTTCTTGTCAGATTTGCTCTCTGCCAAGTTTTAAATTTTAGTATGTTATCTGATAGTGGTTTGAGTGAATTAGCCAATATTCTGGAGAATTATTATTTATATATTTTTGGTGACTTTCTAGCCCATGAAAATTTTAACAATAATTGTTGTTAAAATTGTTGTTGTCGTTCATTCTCTACATTGTGTCCAGCTCTGCAACTCCATGCACTGCAGCATGCCAGGCTTCCCTGTCCTTCACTATCTCCTGGAGCTTGCTTAGACTCAGGTCCATTCAGTTGATGATGCCATCCAACTATCTCATCTGCTGTTGCCCCCTTCTCTTCCTGCCCTCAGTCTTTCCCAACTTTGGGGGTCTTATCCAATGAGTTTGCATCAATTATCGGTGACTTTAGTTATCAATGATTTTTACCTCTAAATTCATAAAATAAATTATAAAATATTATTACTGAATAAATAAGGAATGATTTGTTATTAGGTGATTGTAAGTGCAAACGTATGTCTCATGGCACTTTTTTTTCATATCAGTTAAGAATTTTTTTCATTAGAAAACTAGGAAAAGGATGCATTTCAAATTTGATACAATGTTGAATTATTACATTTTCAGCTAGACAAAGACAGAGCAAAACTTTGCACTTGACTATGTGATAAGAAACCAGTTCTCTTGCAGAAAAGAATAATTAAAACTGCCAATGGGAGATCTTTCATTGAAAACATTTCTTGATCTTCAAAAAATGAGGCATGGGGATTATTTTTGAAGGTTATTAGTATTTGAACTCAGCTAAGGTTGACAAAGATCATCTCCTGGAGTAAAATTTTCTCAGACTCTTCTGAGCTCTTCTCGGTTAAGCTCTGACTTCAGGCTTCCATGTCTGTCTTGGCCTTGTTAATTTTAGCAACAACCCTGCTGTCAGTGCAGCCAGAATCCCCTACCTTTGCAGTCCATGTGCCGTGCCATGCTCAGTGGCTTCAGTTGTGTCTGGCTCTTTGTGACCTCATGGACTATAGCCCACCAGGTTCCTCCGTCCATGAGATTTCCCAGGTAAGAATACTTGAGTAGGTTGCCATAGCCTCCTCCAGTGGATCTTCCTGACCTAGGGATTGAGCCCGACTCACCTGTGTCTCCTGAATTGCAGGCAGATTCTTTTTTTGTTGTTTTTGTTTAGTTTTTACTTCATAATCATAAATTTAACTTTGAAATCCAGCTAAACTTGAAGAGAGGATAAGGAATATACAGAACCCCCCAAATTAAAATGAGAGCATAAAGATTATAGGATATTTCTAGCAGATGGAGGTGAAGGGCCCTTTCCTGGGCTGCAGAAGGAATGGTCTTGTGGCTAAGTAAGTTCAGTTCAGTTCAGTCGCTCAGTCATGTCCGACTCTTGCAACCCCATGGACTGCAGCTCACCAGGCCCCTGTCCGTCACCAACTCCTGAAGTTCACTCAGACTCACGTCCATTGAGTCGGTGATGCCATCCAACCATCTCATCCTTTGTCATCCCCTTCTTCTCCCACCTTCAATCTTTCCCAGCATCAGGGTCTTTTCAAATGAGTCAGTTCTTCAGATCACGTTAGGTAAAGCACAAGTCAAATTTATTAGATTTGTCCACCGTCAGCAATGATCTTCTTGTTGGTCTTGCCGTTACTGGACCCAAAGCATGCCACAGATTCCACAATATTCATGCCCTCTTTCATCTTGCCACACACCACATGCTTGCCATCCAACCACTCAGTCTTGGCAGTGCAGATGAAAAACTGGGAACCATTTGTGTTTGGGCCAGTGTTTGCCGTGGACAATATGCCAGGACCGGTATGCTTCAGGATGAAATTCTTATCATCAGATTTCTTGCCATAGATGGACTTGCCACCAGTGCAAGGTGTGAAGTCACCACCCTGGCACATAAATCCCAGAATTATTCTGTGAAAGCAGGAAATTCTATAACCAAATACTTTCTCCCCAGTGCTCAGAGCAGGAAAATTTTCTGCTGTTTTTGGAACTTTGTCTGCAAGCAACTTGAAGGAGATGAGGCCCAAGGGCTCACCATTGACAGCAATGTTGAAGAACATGGTGGGGTTGACTGTGGGGCTGACCATGACCATGGGCAGTGTGGGAGGCTCCGGGGTGGCGGAGTCTGCAAGGCTGCAGGCAGATTCTTTACCTCTGAACCACCAGGGAAGCCCCTCCCTTGATATCCAATCACTCTCAATATCCACTTAAGCTCCCCATCCTCTACCATCTGTATGATCACCCTGTCCTGCCTTTAGCAAGAACCCTGCTAGATTAGTTTAGCCAGAATCCCCCTGCCCCTATATTTTCCCTTAGTAATTTCCCATCCCCTCACCCTCATCCTGCTCCCTTATATTCCTGGCTATTAATCCTCACTTTTCCCTGTTGTATTTGGAGTTGAGTTCAGTCTCTCTTCCCTGATGCAAAACTGCTTGTCCCTATACCAGGGGCATTCATTCATTCCCCTAAATGAATTCTGTCTCATTGTTCTTTAACAAGTATCATGGTATCATGAATTTATTTTCTTTAACAGATAAACTATTTGATCATTAATCTGAGGCCAAACAGTGACTTTAATAGTAATGAACCTTAAGTCACTGAGTTCAAGCAAAAGTAGAAACCAAATCAAGAAGGCTGGGGCCTTTTTGTAAGATTAGTAAAAAGTGTGACATCTAAGTGTATATCAGTTAACTGGAGAGAATAAAAGATCAGAATAAGAATTTAGATTTCCTTTTGTAATAAGCAGTCACTGAAATCTTTCTAGGGACATTAGAAGATTTTGGAATGACATATAAAACAATATAAAGGGGAAAAAATAGAGACAATTTGGAGACTTTGCCAGTGCTCCAAATGAAAAATCCCAAGAGTCTAAAGTAAGCTAGTGATGGTGAGAATGTGGAGGATGAAATGGATGTTAGAGCTGTTATGAAGGCAGAATGAATATTGATTACATGTGGGCAACCAAGGGAGAGTGAGCTGTTAAGGGTGTGAAAATGTTTTCAGCTTAAGGCTCAGGAGGATGGTGTCCCCATGAAGGAGGAAATGTATTTAGTTCAGTTAAAAATGTGGGGCTGACCTTGAGAGAAAAATAAGAGCTCTACATAGGTAAAAAGGAATTATCAACATCCAGCTGGTATTTCAAGTCATGAGCTTGGATCAAACTGACAAAGGAGAAAACAGTTTGAGAGAAGAGAAGAAATCCATGGATTAATCCTTAAGAGATGTTCATACTGAAGTTGGCGTCAGGAGATAGAGTAACCATAAAGAAGAGAGAGGGGGAATGAGAGCAGAAGAGTCTATAGTGAACCAGTTGGAGATTTTTATACAAGAAGGCTGTTAACACAATCGAATGCTGCAGGGGAAGTTGAAAATGGAAAGAAGTCAGTGGGCTTGGTGGCTATGAGGTCGCTAATGGAGACGGGAGAACAATTTCAACACATTGGATGAGAATATACTTTGGATTATGGTAAATGAAAAGAAAAATATAGGAATTTGCTAGCGTATTTTATTTTTGGAAAGTTTGGCGGAAAAATGAAGGAAGCAGATAAGATTGCACTTGAAGAAAAAGGTAAGAAAGGTACAGAAAGGTTGTTATTTAAGAAGAGGGCACGAGCAGGTATTTACAACCAGTAGGGAAGAGTCCTTGGTGAGGATGCGATGTGAGAAGTAAGTATTGGGAAGATTCTTCAGGAGCAATTTCTCAGAGAAGGTCAGGCCAGGTGGCATCCAGGGCATGATGGGAAGGATTATTATCCTTTCTTTTTTCTCGCTGAAATGGAAGATAATAGAGAAGATCTGAGTCAGATAGGGGAATGTTGGGTTGTTTTTGCCTGATGATCTCAAACTTCACAGTGGTGTAGGATAAATGGAAAATGAATTTTATGCGTTCTGATTTTATCCTTTACAGATGCTCCTTAATGCACTAAGTAAAGTGTTGTTATCAGAGTGAATCAATAGTTCATTTAATTACATATAATTGTATTAATCTTTAATTATAGAGTAGAAGATTTTTCTTAATTTTAATAAGTATATACAGTCTTCAAAATTCACACATCAGAAATAACAATGTTGTCTGAAAAAGGAGATACATGCATACATATTTGTGTAAAACTGAATCACTTTGCTGCACACCTGAAGCTCACACAATATTGCAAATCAACAATACTTCAGTGAAAGAGAAATATTGGTAGTATAAAATGAAATGAATTTAGATCAACTTTAATCTCAATGGAATAAATCTGAATCATGAGCTGTAACTATCACTGCTGCTGCTACTAAGTTGCTTCAGTCGTGTCCGACTCTGTGCGACCCCATAGATTATCACTGAAACACACTCAATTAAGGATGCTTTCCTGGCCTGTCCTCATTTGTTAGAACTGCCCTATACCCCAACTTTTCCTTGACACGTTCCCCTTAAATATCTTAGAGACCTTTCAGTGTCAGCTTGTCCTTTGTTGAAGTCCCAGTTTGTCCCCTTTCCTGGCCATCTTCCTAAGGGTCCCTACTCCCTGCTGGTCAGCTACTTGGGTGATCCCCTCCACATTGTACCAGGGTTGGTCTATGTGCCAAATATGGAGGAAGTGATGGTATGTCAATTATACTATTAGGTTAAAAAACTGCAGCTTCCCTCCTGAAAGCTTTCTCTGGCTTGTGCCTTCTTTCCTTTGGCTCTCTCACTGTATGGGGAGGGTGAGGCACAGAGTGGGGAGGAGAGGAAGCCAGCTGCTGTGTTGGGAGCAGTCTTGAGAAGAACAGACACCTACTGTCAAGCACTAAGGAGGATCCGAGACCTGCCAGCAACCACATGAGCAAGCCTAGGAATGCATCCTTCAGTAACAACAGACTCCTAAGATGACTGTGGCCCTGGCCGGTAGCTTGGTTGCAATTTCATGGAGACCTGCTCCCATATTTCTGACCTTTAGAAACTCTGTGCTTAGTATGTTAAGTTGATATCTTATAGGGTAATTTGTTAAGTGGGAAAAGAGTTACTATACCCCTTACCAGACCCTCTTCTTGGATGCCTAGCATTGATGAACTGGACCATCATCTTGCTCACTTCCACGAGCCAGGATTGGAAGAGTCGTCCAGGGTATCACTTTCTCCTTCACTCTGCCAATCAATTATAAAGTTCTGTTAATCACTTATTGTGTACTGGGGACTAGTTTAGATACTGTGTGTGTGCTATGTCGCTTCAGTCATGTCCAATTCTTTGCGACACTATGGACTGTAGCCTGCCAGGCTCTTCTGTCCATGGGGATTCTCCAGGCAAGAATACTGGAGTGGGTTGCCATGCCTTCCTCCTAGGGATCTTCCTGACCCAGGGAACCCATTTCTCTAATGTCTCTTGCATTGGTAAATGGGTTCTTTACCACTAGCACCATCTGGGAAACCCAATTTAGATACTAGGATGCATTGATGAATAAAATAAAGAAAATAATCTCCTCTTATGAAATGTACATTTTAGTACAAGGTCAGGCAGTAAACAGTGAATAGTATATTTGTCTGATGGTGGTGATAGGTGCTGTGAAGAATAAAAGGTGTGTGACGAAGAAAGTGGTAGTGATGGGGAGCTTAGTTTATGCAGGAGGGTCAGGGAAGGCATCTCTAGTACAATGTTGTTTGAAGAGAAATATGAAGGAAGTGCCCCTTTGGATACCATGCAGAACGGTAGTCCTGATGGTGGGTATCATGGATGCAGAGACCTTGAGATGGGTGTGTGTTTGATGTCTTGGGGGAACAATAAGGAGACCACTGAAGTTGGATCAGAAAGACTGAATAGGAGGTTGGTAGGAAAAGCTATCTAAAAGGAGTATATAGCCTTGAAACTCATAGGAAAAAATTCTTGATTCTATTCTACATTCATTGGGAAACCATTGAAACTTTTGAGTACAAGAGTGACAAGATCATGTTCAGGTTTTAACAGGATCATTATAGCTGATAACAGGTTATGTGGAAGAATGGGAGAAGGGATAACAGCAGATAAATAATGAAGATGTAGGTCAAAGTGTTGGAGTTAGAGGTGGCCTGATATGATCTGATAGTAGATGCGTTTTAAAGGTAGCACTGATAATTAGTTGATGGGTTGAGTGTGGGCATGAGAGAAAGTGAAGAATCAAATTTGTCTTCAGATGGTGTTGCGATGCTCTTGTGGGCCTGAGGGAAGGATGTGTCAGTCTAGCCCCCCAACTCTCATGTCCCCAGCAGTTGACCACTGCTCCCCACAACCCACCATTCCCTACACCAAGTATTCCCTATGCCAAGCTGCTTCCCTACCCCAAGTGGCTCCTGAGAGCTCCTGGGTGAATTCTTCAGAGCCTGTTCAAAAATGGCTGGTGTGATAATAGTGGCTGCAGGTTCCGATAATGTCTATCTTTGAAGTTATGTTAAACTTGCTCTTATCCCAAGTTATATTAGACACTGTATTCTTTCTGTGAGTGCTCAGTGGCTCAGTTGTGTCTGGCTCTTTGGGGCCCCATGGGACTGTAGTCAGCCAGGCTTCTCTGTCCATGGAATTTCCCAGGCAAGAATACTGGAATGGGTTCCCATTTCTTTCTCCAGAGAACCTTCCTGACTCAGGGACCAAACCCACGTCGCCTGTGTCTAATGCACTGGCAGGTGGATTTTTTACCAATATGCTGTTAAATGCATTTGAATGCATAAATAAATTCCTACAGTTCATATGTATTGAGTGATCCTCCTAGATAATTTCATGACTCCTAGTAGCAACCCTATGAAGCAGGCACTGTTATCAGGACAATTTTATGGCCAAGAATACTTGGGGTTGGAAAAGTTAGAGTAATTTGCCCACATTTACACAGCTAATAAGGGGTGGGGACAAAAATGTATGTAATTCTGTAATTCCAAATTCTAGTCCAACAGAACTACATTCTGTCTCTGTAAAGTGAGTAATGTCTTTAAACCATGCAGTTACACTGATTGCAAGATTATATGTCTCACTTTCAAATAATTGTACAAAAATTCTACATGTGAGGAATTAAATACTTAGTTGAGTGGGAATAGTGATATGTGCTAATAGAATCTCAGAGAAATGACATAATTTCTACCTGTACATGAAAGGACTTCAGCATTCAAAATTCTCTAATAAGGGCTGACTAGTACAATCTGGAGAAGGGAATGGGAAACCACTTCAGTATTCTTGCCTTGATAACCCCATGAACAGTATGAAAAGGCAAAATGATAGAATACTGAAAGAGGAACTCCCCAGGTTGATAGGTGCCCAATATACTACTGGAGATCAGTGGAGAAATAACTCCAGAAAGAATGAAGAGATGGAGCCAAAGCAAAAACAATACCTAGCTGTGGATGTGACTTGTGATAAAAGTAAGGTCCCATGCTATAAAAAGCAATAGGAATCTAGAATGTTAGGTCCCTGAATCAAGGTAAATTGGAAGTGGTCAAACAAGGGATGACAAGAGTGAACATCGACATTCTAGGAATTAGTGAACTAAAATGGACTGGAATGGATGAATTTAACTCAGATGACCATTATATCTACTATTGCGGGCAGGAATCCCTCAGAAGAAATGGAGTAGCCATCATGGTCAACAAAAGAGTCCTAAATGCAGTACTTGGAGGCAATCTTAAAAATGACAGAATGATCTCTGTTCATCTCCAAGGAAAATCATTCAATATCACAGTTATCCAAGTCTATGCTCCAACCAGGAACACTGAAGAAGCTGAAGTTGAACGGTTTTATGAAGACCTACAAGACCTTTTAGAACTAACACCCAAAAAAGATGTCCTTTTCATTATAGGCAACTGGAATGCAAAAGTAGGAAGTCAAGAAACACCTGGAGTAACAGGCAAATTTGGCCTTGGAATACAGAATGAAGCAGGGCAAAGACTAATAGAGGTTTGCCAAGAAAATGCACTGNTAGATTGATGTGACATTTCCCATTTGGTCCCTCTTTTTCTAAATTGTTATTTTTCTTAACCCCCTCCCCTGGCCCTGCCCCAGTGTATTTGGCATTAAGAACTCAATCACCCAGTACTTTTCTAAAGAAAATAAAGTTCAGGGTTAAAAATAAAAGAAATGGCTCTGCCATTTTGCATTTCTTACATGTCTGATATTCTCAACTATCTTAAAATTCATTACAGATGCTATAACATTATTCAAATAATGATGGTAACACGGTAGTTCAATAGTCCATTTGCTTTCTTTTCATTGTGAAATGACGTTTAAAAAGTACTTTAAGCTTCTTGGAAGAAAATCACTACTACTGTGATAATGATTGGTATTAATTTTGGTCATTTTTTTCCTCCTTTATTGGATATAAAGAAAATATCAGAGAAAGGGGAAATGCCTNCATTTGCTTTCTTTTCATTGTGAAATGACGTTTAAAAAGTACTTTAAGCTTCTTGGAAGAAAATCACTACTACTGTGATAATGATTGGTATTAATTTTGGTCATTTTTTTCCTCCTTTATTGGATATAAAGAAAATATCAGAGAAAGGGGAAATGCCTACATCATTTTTTATGTAAATTTAAGAAGAAATGCTGTTACCTTTAAAAAATCCATTGACAGAATATTTGAAATTATTTTTCTGCTTCTAATTATTTGGCAGAAAACAAAATTTCTGTAAAACAATTATCCTTCAATTAAAAAATAAATACATTTAAAAAATAAGCAAGGACATATACAGAAGAAAAAGAAATTAGAGACCTTGAGTGATAACACTCCAGTCACCTTCTTTCTTTATAAAATTGAGTGTTCTGTTTTAATCCTAAAATTTTACCAATGTAGTTGAGTGTTAAATCCAGACAGAAGCTATTTAAAAAAAAAATCAACTTGGACACTGAGTTCCTCAATCCAAGTTCAAGTTCTTTTTTGAAATTTTAGCTACACTGGTTCTTCATTGTGGCATGTCAGCTTAGTTGCCTCATCACACGTGGGATCTTAGTTTCCTGACCAGGGATTANTTAAAAAAAAAATCAACTTGGACACTGAGTTCCTCAATCCAAGTTCAAGTTCTTTTTTGAAATTTTAGCTACACTGGTTCTTCATTGTGGCATGTCAGCTTAGTTGCCTCATCACACGTGGGATCTTAGTTTCCTGACCAGGGATTAAACCTGCATCTTCTACTTTGGAAGGTGGATTCTTAACTATTGGACCACGAGGGAAGTCCCCAAGTACTTTTTCCTCCACAAAGCAAACAAGGCAGGGTAGGGACAATGGTCTTGGGGCCTTAGCCCAGTGTTGCCTTGCCTCCTTTCCTCCAAGTGTGACAACATGGGAAGATTCCCTTCTGTCAGGTCTGAGTCGCTTTCCATTACTCTTTTCTCAAAGACCTGTTTTGCTGAACCTCTTTCCAAAAAACAGATTTGACCAGTGGATTTTAGGTACTTCATCTTCTCCACAACTTCCTGAAGAAGTTGAAAGATTTCATAGACATTGTCTTTATACCTTTGCTTTCCCTTGAGCTACCAAAGAAGGAATGACCTGGAAGGTCTGGGTGCTGAGTTGTAGTGGGAGAAAGTATCAGTGGAAGGAGGGTAAAGAATGAAAGATGCAAATATGAAAACTTTTCTTGTACTCTTTTTTTTAATAATGCTAAAATTATAAAATTAAAATTTGGAAGACATGACTCTTTCTAACTCAAAAATGACTCTAGTGTCTTTAGCTGTTGAATGATGATGGGAAAGATTGAAGGCAAAAGAAGAGGCCGACAGAGGATGAGATGGTTAGATAGTATCACCGACTCAGGGGACATGAATTTGAGCAAACTCCAGGAGATAGTGAAGAACAGCGGAGCCTGACGTGCTGCAGTCCATGGGGTCGCAAAAAGTCTGACGTGACTTAGCAACTGAACAGCAGCAGTGTAGCTCACACTTTCATTATGTCTCCTATATGCCAGGCACTCTCTAATTGTTTTACATGTATTGCATTTAATCTCCGTACCAACCTTTGGAAGCAGATACTATTATTATTATTCCCAGGGGAGGAAGCAGGCCAGGGCCGGCTTCATGGGCCTGCAGATCTGTACAATTATTAAGGGCCTCAGAGGGACCCTGCATTGATGTAATGCCATGTTGTCATCACCTTCAAAGTCTTCAAAATTTTTGAACAAAAAACATTGTATTTTCATTTATCCCAGGCATAGAAAAAGCATGGGCAATAGCAGAGCAGTGGGAAGCTGTATAAGCACTGACTGCTAAATCATGCCCTGTTATGTGGGTTTGGGAAGAGAGAGACTGGAAGAATATGCAGCCTGGGGTTGATTTTTACCTTGTGGGTAATGCTGGGGGCCGACAAGACTTGAATTATGGAAGCATAGATGTGTAAGTAGACTGCATGCTTCCCACATTAATGTAGCGTGTGGTATAGATTCACAGTGAACTTCTGAAAAACACTTGTTAGTGACCATTTTACTCAAGTCACAGATGACACAGGGATCACATGAATAAAAAGCAATTATTGTTACATCTTGGAAAGGAATCATTCATTAAAATGTGAAGCACATAGAGCCAGAACATTTATACTTTTTTGTTTCTTTTCTTTTGCACTTTAGTGTATGAGAAGAAAGACCAGACAAAACCCTTGACAAGAGAAATATAATGGACAAAGGTTTGGAAATGACATTATTCTCCCACGGGGTCATATTTACTTGACTTCAGTGTGTTTTCTGTGGCCTGAGACAAACACACAGTTCCTAGGCAATCCTGTTAAATAGCACTTCCCTGGTGGCTCAGTGGTAAAGAATCTGCCTGCAATGCAGGGAATGTAAGAGACATGGGAGGGACCCCTAGGTCAGGAAGATCCCCTGGAGCAGGAAATGGCAACCCACTCCAGGATTCTTGCCTGGACAATCCCATGGACAGAAGAGCCTGGCAGGCTACAGTCCATGGGGTTGTAAAGAGTTGGGGGTGACTTAACAACTAAATAACAACAACCCAAGCCATGTGTTTACAGGCTCCTGTGTGTGTCTTGAGCTCTGAAATTCACAGCCTGATCCAGAGCTCACTTCTGACTTGGAGATTTGATTATTAGATATCTCCATGAGGATGATTCTGAGGCACTGCTGGTGAGGAAGTCCAGAACTGAGTCTTTGATCAACCTCTCTTGAAACCCTTCTTCCTCCAACTTGGAACATGCCTGCTTCTGTCACCCTTGCAGTTACTCATGCCAGAGTCATGCTTGTTAGTCACTCACATCTGGCTCACTCTCTACATCCAATTCATGGCCAACTCTGTGCTTCATATCTATCTGTATTTCCTATTTCAGTTGCTGTCACCCTCGACCAAGCTGTCATCATCTCTCACCTCGACTCTTGCTCTGGCTTCCTTAATATTCTCCCCATCCCTTTTTTGTCTCCTCTTTAATTCTTCTCCACACTATAGGCAGTGATCTTAGTAAGGTGAAACCTGACTCATGCCTGATGAAAGCCCTTCAGTGATTTCCCAATTAGAGTGAAACCCAAATTCCTATAGGAGGCTGAAGCAGTATGTCCCCAACCTGTCCTCAACTTTATGTCACGTCCCTCCTCCCAGCTGACCAAGATAGCAGCCACACTTTCCTTGTTGCTACATCAGGAATGCGTGAGACTTAGTCCTGCCTTGAGCCTGGGTACAGGTTGACCTCTATCCTTGAATGCATGTCTGCAAAATTGCCTTGCTCCTGATCATTGTTCAGAACCACAGAAGATGTCTTCTTTGCGAACTTCTTTTTCACTCTTTAAAAAGAAGCCCTTGCTATCTTCTCCCTAAGTGCTTCGTGAATTTCAATAATGGTTTATTTGTTTACTGTCCTCTTCTGGAGACTCTAGGTGTCAGGTCATGTTTTTTTGTTGTTGTTCATTTTCTCCTAGGGCCCAGCATAATGCATGTTGCATATGCAAATGTTTAACAGATTGGGAGCAGGAGGAGAAGGGGACAACAGAGGATGAGATGGCTGGATGGCATCACTGACTCGATGAATGTGAATCCATCACGAACTCTGGGAGTTGGTGATGGACAGGGAGGCCTGGCGTGCTGTGATTCATGGGGTCACAAAGAGTTGGACACAGCTGAGCGAGTGAACGGAACTGAACTGAACTGAATAAGTGAAATAAACATGGGCTTAATTTTGTTGTTTTCCATACTTTGTGTATTTTACACCTTGGAACTTGTCTTTGTTGTGTTCTCCTGAACATCTTCCCTTTCCTTTAGATGCAGTTTTTCTGCTTGTTCCTCTCCTGGTACCTGGTGTTCCGTACTTCGTACTTATGCTTGCCTCTGATGAACTGTTCACCGCTCAGGGCTTGAGGCAGAATTTCCACTAAAGTGCCACCCACTGAAGGTGTGGGAGTAGGTTATACGGGGCTCTGGGAATTATGCCCCAGATGCTTGCCACAAACGTGAAACTGCTTTGAATCTCTTATCTTTATTTAAAGTAAATTTGCATTCCATTTTATAATTATTCCATTAAACTTTAAAAAGTAGATGCTTGGTGTTGCTTATTGGCTAGTACATGTATCGCAGAAGCTCTGATTTAAACACTGGGAGGCATTTTTAGGCCGGCTCAGTTTTCAGAACAGTTCCTTCTCCATCTTAGCAGAGACCTCCCGAGCACTATGACGGATGGCCACGTCCTGGCCCTGCCTTTTGATCTCATTATTCTGGTTTGCTTGTCTTTGTTTACCCTTCTACCCTAGTGCTCCTTGCAGTAATTCTTTTTCTTTTTAATTTATTATTTTATATGGGAGTATGGTTGATTAGCAATGTTGTGATGGTTTCACGTGTACAGCAAAGTGAACCCAGTTATACAAACACATGTATCTATTTTTTTTCAAATTTTTTTCCCATCAGGATTGTCACATGATTTTGAACAAAGTTCCCCTTACTATGCAGAAGGTCTTTGCTGGTTATCCATCTCACACATGGCAGTGGCTACATGCTTCCAGCAGCTCTTGATGGACTGCTGTTTGCCTTTAGCATCGAAAAGATCTTTGTTGGGCTGAACTGTCCTGCTGATGTCCCCTCCACCTCTCTTCTACTGCAGAGAATTTAGCACCCCTGGCCCCCAGATACTGGCCCCCTGTCCATAGCACAGACATTGTGACAAGCTGATCTCACAGCATATTTCCAAATACCCATAAGAAAGTTGCTCTTCCCCCCGAGTTGAGAACCACTTCTTTTAAAAAACCAGAACTTTCTGCCTAATAATAGCTTTAGAGGTTAATAGTTCATTCATTCATTCAAAATGCAGACAGCTGTTTAAATGCCACTAATGTCACACACTGCTCTAGGCAATGGGGATACAGCAATGAGTAGACCCATCCTCTGAGCTTTGTTCAGTGGTTCTGTTTACCCAATGACTCACTGATTTTTTTCACGCTAGCTTCCAAACAAGATTGTTCTCTTTCAATGTATCATTAAATTATTTTCATTTTAATGCCATTTGCAGCAGCATGGATGGACCTAGAGATTATCATACTAAGTGAAGTAAATCAGACAGAGAGACAAATGCCATGTGATAATATCACTTGTATGTGGGATCTAAGATCTGACACAAATGAACTTATCTATGAAACAGAAACAGGCTCACAAATACAGAGAACAGACTGTCATTACCAAGGGGCAGAGGTGGCTGGGAAGGGAAGCATTGGGAGTTTGGGGTTAGTGGATATAAACTATTACATATAAGATGGATAAACAACAGGTCCTACAATATAGCATATGGAATATATTCAGTATTCTATGATAATACATAATGGAAAACAATATGAAAAAGAGTGTGTACATATGTATAACTGAGTCATTTTGCTATATAGCAGAAATTAATACAACATTGTAAATAAACTATATTTAATATAATAAATTAAAAATTTATTTTCATTTTATGTTCTAATGATTACTTCCTTAAAAGTAATAAAGATATTGACATTTAAGATAGATGAAAACACTGACCAAAATAATAATGAAAATAATTTTTAAAAGTGCACAAAATATGAATGGTCAGTGCCTAACAAGCAACACATTAGTATTTACATTAAAATTTTTTTCACTATATACCATTGCTTAATTAGGTTTAAATTTAACCTTAAAAATTAACCTGAAAATGCTTTCATTTGATTAAACATATGTCTAAATTAAAACTAAGAGATACAAATAATATTTTTATATACTTTCTGATAGACTAAGATTCAAAAGCCTATTGCTGCTGCTGCTGCTAAGTCGCTTCAGTCATGTCCGACTCTGTGCAACCCCATAGATGGCAGCCCACCAGGCTCCCCCGTCCCTGAGATTCTCCAGGCAAGAACATTGGAGTGGGTTGCCATTTCCTTCTCCATTGCATGAAAGTGAAAAGTGAAAGTGAAGTCGCTCAGTCGTGTCCGACCCTCAGCGACCCCATGGACTACAGCTTACTTGGCTCCTCTGCCCGTGGGATTTTCCAGGCAAGAGTACTGGAGTGGGTTGCCATTGCCTTCTCTCCAAAAAAAGCTATTACAACATTGAAATAAGCTTCTTTAGGGTATATATTTTCACCTACTTTTAATCAATATGTCTGTTATAAACATAAAAATGATCAAATATAGTTAAAATGAGAGGATAGAAAAGTGAAATAGTGTATTTAAAAATAACATTTCAAATAAATGTCTTTCATGTATTCATTACAAATTATGCAAGCAGATAATTTTATTTCNCTCTGCTTTTGAATATGCTATCTAGGTGGGTCATAACTTTCCTTCCAAGGAGTAAGCGTCTTTTAATTTTATGGCTGCAATCAGCATCTTCAGGATTTTGGAGCATGGAACTCAGTAAATGATGGCTAAATGAAGGGTGAGCTTTCCCTTATTTTATGCTTCTCTGCATTTAAACTTTTTTAAAAGGCCATTGGCTGATGACACACAACAGTGTTATACTGGTTTTCATAGCACATGGGACTGTGCCTCCATGTCTGATCAAGGAGGATCAAGAGGGCTCCATTTCCTGAGTACAAAGTGTTAGGTTCAAGAGGGAGGGAACATATATAAACCTATAGCTGATTAATGTTGATGTTTGACAGAAAACAACACAATTCTGTAAAGCAATTATCCTTCAATTAAAAAATAAAAAATATAAAATAAATATTAAAAAAAAATAAAAAATAGAATTCAACTCCCCAACCAAAAAAAAAACCCCAAAACAAACTATATTAATTACCATTATTTACTTACAAAATGCAAATACAGTAAAACAATCTAACCTGAATAATGAGTGCATGAACGTGGAAGTGAAGGGCTCAGCATTTCTGACTCTTTACGACCTCAAGGACTGTAGCCTACCACACTCCTCCATCCACGGGATTTTCCAGGCAAGAGTACTGGAGTGGGTTGTCATTTCCTTCTCCAGAGGATCTTCCCAACCAGGGATCTAACCTGGGTCTCTTGCATTGTAGGCAGACGCTTTACCATCTGAGCCACCAGGGAAGTCTCTCATAACTTTTCACAATTAAAAAAAAAAATCTTCTAGCATGTTTTCCTTCTTTTTTTATGGTTTTTGAAAACCTCCCAAGGTGTAGGAGCATCTGTTCTCACACATTTCTAGCTGTCTGATGGGCTTCTTTACTGTAGACCCAAAGGTGTGCCCCATGGACCTAAACTTCATTATGTCCCAAGTTGAACCCATCTTTTTTTTCTTCCTTGTTTTTAATATCTTCCTTTACAAAAAAAATTTTAAAAAATTTAGTTTTGACATTGTCATGTGAGATATTAGTTCCCCAAACAGGGATCAAACCCACCTACCCTGCACTGGAAGAGTGGAATCTCAACCACTAGACCACCAGGGAAGTCCCCATCCTTTTTTCTTTTAATAGATTCCCCATCACTTTAACATCATCACACTTACTCCAGTTGCTTCTTCCAGGGATTTGGCATTGTGCTTGATTTCCACCCTTTCCTACGTAGTTTCTGGTCCATGGCCAAACACTGCCAATGCCACCTACCCAGCATCACTTAACCTTGTCTGCACATCCAACTGCAACTTAACTTCACCACATCTTGTGTGTTTGGTTTTCTTCTTTCTGTTCTGTTCTAGTCCTTCAATTTAAACCAAGGGATATCTGCTCTCTTCAAATTTTCTTGTAGCATACATCTAATTAGGTCACCCATCCATTCACTTTTCATCCTGAGGCCCCCAGATTGTTATGAAGCAAAGTATGAGCTTTATAGATATTGTGACAATAAAGAATCTGTCTGCAATGCAGAAGACCTGGGTTCGGGAAGATTCCCTGGAGAAGGGAATGGTAACCCACTCCAGTGTTCTTGCCTGGGACATCAAATGGACAGAGGAACCTGGTGGGCTACAGTCCACGGGGTCACCAAGATTTGTACACAGCTGAGCGACTAACATTTTCACTTTCTTTCTAGAACAGTGATTTCCAATAGAGTACAATTAGCACTACATACACAATTTAAGATTTTGTCATAGTCACATTAAAAAAGTTAAAAGTTATGTATTTGTAATCCAATATTTTATTAAATGATCAGTTCAACACATCATCAATGTAAAAGTATTAATATTTTACATTCTACTTTTCTACTAACCTTGAAATATATTTTTAGCTGCATTTCAAAGGCTCAGTGCCATATGTGGGTAATTTTAGACAGTGAAGCTCTAGAACTTTCATACGTGTTACAGATCTGTTTCTGTCTCTGTTTTTCTTTGCTCTGTTTATGGAGTATGTTCGAGTCAAGTTGCACTCAACGTTCATGTCTGTAAATCATCTGTGTTATCTCACCACCATGTCTCTGCTGTTTTGTACCCATGAGATGCTGTTTCCCTTCCACAGTGCCTAGGCTTGCAGACGCTTTAACACTTTGTTCAAATGCAACCTGTCCCACGAGGTCCTATCTTCCCTCACATGAAGTAAGCTTCCCCCTCTCTGACTTTTCAGGGCTTATATTCTGGGATGGCACTTAGCAACCTTAATTTTTCGACACAGCCATCATCTATCTCTTACCAGGTCATACATCTCTTGAGACCAAGGACTGTGTTTTCTTCTTTGTGTAACAAAGCCTAGCCCTGCGCTTTGCTCATGATGGCATTTACTGAACCCTTAATGAATCACAAGTTAAACTCTCCCTGAGGGTGATTTTTATTAACTAGGTTTAGAAAATGGTTACAAATAATCAGAAATGAAAAATGTGTACCTGGATACATATGCAATCATTTTGGGTTTATGTTACTTTTATAACAGTGCTTTCAAGTTTTTCAAGTTGGGGGGAAACGTAGTTTTACCAACCACAGCATACTCATAATGAGACAGGAGGAAGGGGCCAAGGCATAACCTTTGAAAGAATGGCATAGGGACTTCACTGGCAGTCCAATGGTTAAGAGTCTGTGTCTCACCTGTAGGCGGCATGGGTTCAATCCCTGGTCAGGGAACTAAGATCCTTCATTCTGTGTGGCTTGGCCCAAAAGAAAAAAGAAAGAATGACACAGTCACTGAGGATATGATAAAGCTGGTTGGAAGCAGCTAGGTAGAAGATGGAGGAAGGTTCCATTTCTGGTGAACCTTGAGCCTCATTACACGCTCACAATATACTAGCATATGCTAAATGACATACCCACAAATGCCACGTGGGTTAGTATCAAGGTCCACTATAAAAGGACAAAAAAGTGAGGGATAGCCCAATTCCTGGAAATATCTGCCCCTTCTCCAAAATAGTTGGAATAGTGCTTCCACTCATTAGCCTATGAAATTACCCAGCCCATAAAAATTAACCTTCTCATATTTTGGGGCTTCTTTTGCCTTTTGAGATGGACTGCATTCTGCCTGTGGACTGTGTGCCTGTGTCAGTAAACCTACTTTCACTTTACTGGGGCTTGTTCTCGAATTATTTCCTGCGAGAAACCAAAGACCTTCACTTAATGGCCTGTCCCAGGAGCTCACCCGAGACCTGGCACATGACCATCCTCTCATGATCTATTTTCTGGCAGCAATGCGGCTCGTGTAAAGGGTTGATAAATACATATTTCATTCAGTTCAGTTCAATCGCCCAGTCATGTCCGACTCTTTGTGACCCCATGGACCGTAGCATGCCAGGCCTCCCTGTCCATCACCAACTCCTGGAGTTTACCCAAATCCATTTCCTCTGAGTCAGTGATGCCATCCAACCATCTCATCCTCTGTCATCCCCTTTTCCTGCCCTCAATCTTTCCCAGCATCAGGGTCTTTTCAAATGAGTTAGCTCTTCACATCAGGTGGCCGAAGTATTGGAGTTTCAGCTTCAACATCAGTGCTTCCAATGAACACCCAGGACTGATCTCCTTTAGGATGGACTGGTTGGATCTCCTTGCATATTTCAGATATTCATTCACATATTTCATCAATAAGTGCCAGATGAGTATTTTCATAGATTTCTTTACAATCATGATGATTAGCCATTCTTCGAGACAGGATACTGTGGGAGCTTGCTTTTCTTTTGCTTGTCAGTTACTAGCTAAGGACCACAGGGAATCAGACTCTTTGCCTCTTCAGGCCTCTCCCTGAGCTGTTTAACTGAGCTTTCTTTCTTGTCAGCTATACGTGCTCATTTCTCTCGGATGAGAGTCTGGAAATTGTCTCTAAGAAAGCTTGATATTAGGGAGGTTTAAATATAGATTTTTAAAAATGATGGTGTCTCTCCTTAATTTGCCTTGGATTGTTTCCTGCTATTGTAAAATAGATTCTTCTAATAGAAATGCCTTCATTCATCGGTGCACCAGAACATACCACGTTTCCATATTTCAACCCAGTTTCTTTTTTTTCCCTCTTGGACATACCTGATTGGAAAGTTCTCTTTGGTCTCTGAGTATAGCAGATGTTGTCAGTTCTTCACCTATATCTCCTGGGATCTCTTGACCATTTCAGCCTGTTCCAGCTTGACTTTCAACATCTAGGACCTTAGAACCGTCACTGAATGTGCCTGAGAATTCAAGTTCTCCTGTGGCAGCCCCTAGCTGATTACTGAAGGATGTAGGGGCAGTTCACTCCAGCTCCCCCAGGCCTTGCTGGGAGGACATGCACTTTATACTCTTTCCAACAGCTTCTCCCTCACCCACTTCATTTGCTCACAGTGCTTGCTGCCTTATTATGCACCTTTCATTTGCTTGCCTCCCCTTTTCTTCCTGTGTCCCTCCAGTCAATGCTGGTTTCTTTGCCCCTCCCAAATTAACTCGATGCGTTCAGTCCTCAGTGCAGTGCCTGGTTTCTGAAGAGTTTAAGACACTGAACTAATCAAGGATTTAAAGCCCTCTTTATTTTTCTTTTCTCACTCTTCTCCCCTCTCCCTTCCCTATGACTTTCCTTTCCTTTCCTTAACCCCGTATTTGTGGAATGCCTATTTTATTGCAACCCGCAAACAATAGAGATGAGAGACAGGTTTTTTTTGTTTTTTTCCCTTCAAGAATTTCAAAGTTGATGTTTGGCAGAAATCAACACAATTCTGTAAAGCAATTATCCTTCAATTAAATAAATAAATAAAATTAAAAAAGAATTTCAAAGTCTCTCCAGAGAGACAGAACAGGAAAGACAATGTTATAGTACAGAGTAGTAAGTGTGCTAAGATGGAGAGAAGTACAAGGTAATATCAAAGTGAAGCTGGTAAAGAATCTGCCTGCAATGCAGAAAACACTGGTTTGATTCCTGGGTCAGGAAGATCCCCTGAAGAAGGGACAGATTACCCACTTCCAGTATTCTTGGGCTTCCCTGGTGGCTCAGTCAGTAAAGAACCCACCTGCAATGCGGGAGAGCTGGGTTTGATCCCTGGGTTGGGAAGATCCCGTGGAGGAGGGTATGGCAACCCCATCCAGTATTCTTGCCTGGAGAATCCTCAAGGACAGAGAAGTCTGGCGGGCTGCAGTCCTTGGGGTCACAAAGAGTCATACATGACCGAGCATCTAAGGACAGCACAAGAGAGTGAAATGCAGGGGAAAATACAGGACATCAGAGATGGCTTCCCATAGGAGTTGATGCCCAGACTGTTTTAAAGTGGTTTTTCTCAAGGTGTGGTTCTGTATCCACATCAGCATCCCTGAGAGTTTCTTAGTAATTCTGACCTTGAGAGCTCACCCAAAAAGTGTACCTTCTGCTGGATGTGCTCTGGACCCTTGGACACAGCTTTGTGTGCTTCAACGAGCCCTTGAATCTGATGCCCTTGCCTCACTTCACAATCATCTTCCAAATACTTTTACTTGTCTCAGAGTTAGCTTCTGGAGTTACCAAAATTTAAATTGTGCTCTTGAACTACCAGAATTTTTAATTACCTGGGGCTGCTTTAGATGACAGCAGCCTAGTTATATAGCAGACTTTCTACTGATTTCTGCTGAATCACATTCCACTGAATGTATCATGAACTGTATACAAGTTGGTTTGTCCTTGTTTTCCTTTTATTTTATGACATTTTCATCCTTCTACTGATCTCAATGACATTAGTTTTTTTTTGTCTTTGACTTTTTTCTTTTAAGGAGCAAAAAATGAAAAAAAAATTTGTTTCAACGTATCTCTACTAATATCCTCATCAAACAAAATGCTGAATGGAGAGAATGGTGTTGATTTTGATAGAACACTAGTGAAAGCCAACAAGAGAAAATTATTATTTATTCTAAACTCTTAATTTCAAATTATTAAAACTCATGCACACGTGTGGTCATCTTGATCCTCACTTTTACATGAACCACTGTGGGGTAGCCCCCCATCAGTTGCTTGCAAACCATCATGAACCCAATGAAAGAAAAAGAAAATCAGTCCAGAAGACTTGGTGTTGTATCAGATAGATACCTGGATGATTACTTTAAAAAAGTATGAGTTCTTTACAGTTGGCTGATTGTTTGGCAATGGAAAAAACTTCTTGGTCTGAATGGGTATTAAGTGTTTTCCTCTTAGTATATGTCACCTCATAAAACATACTAAAAATCCAAACAATTTGAAATATAATATTTCAAATCCTGGCACTAAAATTTTTTGGCAAGCTATTATCAATGTCATTAGAGAAGAATGAATAAAAACATATACCAAACATTAACCAGTAGCAGAGAGTGCCAAATGATATTTTTGTGTGTGTTCTTACAGTTTTGTTAATCCTGATGTCTCAAATGCCAAATCATTTTGTGTTCATCCTACAGAGAAATGCCCATGCATTATCATTTTATACACAATCACATTCATCTTCATTATGTACTGAACACATAACCCTATTTGATCTACATAGCATGTGGGGGCTGAAACTGATCTAAATTATATAGATTTAGATTGGTCTCTTCCCAGACTAGGTCCTCTCCTTACCCTCCTGTTCATCAGGGTCATTATCATTTTTCCTATGAGTTCAGATTGAAAATTTGAGTTTTATCTTTGACTTCTCCTGTCTTAGTCAGCTCAGACTACCATAAAAAATGTCAAGATTATGTGATTTAAACAATAGAATTTTATTTCTTGTGGTTCTGGAGACTGAGAAATCCAAGATCAAGATGCTGGCAAGGTAGGTTTCATGATGAGGCTTCTTATCTTGGCTTGTAGGTGGCTACCAGCCATCTTGCTGTCTGTTCACATGACCTCTTTGTGTATGCCGTGGGAGAGAGAGACGGACAGAGAGGGAGAGCTCTCTTATCGTAAGGGCTTATTGACAGCCTGGCCCTCATGACCTAGTGCTAAGTCACTTCAGTCATATCCAACACTTTGTAACCCCATGAACTGTAGCCTGCCTGTCCACGGGATTTTCCCAGGCAAGAATACTGCAGTGGGTTGCCATTTCCTTTTCCAGAAGATCCTCCAGACCCAGGGATCAAACCCATTATCTCTTGTGTCTCTTACATCAGCAGGCAGGTTCTTTACCACTAGCGCCATCTCTCTTCTAACCCAATTAACTTCCAAAGATCCCCATCTCCAAATACCATTGCTTTGAGGGTTAGAGCTCCAACATATGAATTTGCGAGGAACACAAACTTTCAGCCTATAATGTCTCCCTTTTCTCTTAGTCACCGAATCTTGCCAAGTATTTTTTTTTTTTTTTGTCACATGCATTCATCTGTACCTTCCTTTCCACTCTCATCAAGACCATCTGAACTCAGAACCCTTATTATTTAATGCATGGGCTGTTGTGATAGCTTTTTAATGGCACTTGCATTTAAAATTTCTTATCTTAACTCATTATGAACACAATTCCCAGCCCAGTCTTCCCCAAATAACTCAAACTGTGTTGGTACCTCCCTGAACAATGTCAGTGATTCCCAGTTGTCTGTAGGTGAGGTAAGGCTGCCTGATCTGGCTAAGGTTTCCCACAATCAGTTCACAGATTTACCTTTTCAATTCTCATTTTCCTCTGTTCCCACCTTTCAACAGCCAGGCTAATGGCCCCATGCTCCTGCATCCCAGGTTCATGGCTTCAACCTGTGGAAGCCCTCCTCTCTCCCCCCCAGGTACTTGGAGCGTAGCTGTCCTTCCACTCAAGATGGCCTCCTCTGAGAATCACTAAACGTAAGTTAGTGTGTTCTGAGCTTCTCCTTTGTCAGTGTTACCTTACTATGCAAGTATAAATGCACCCATGAACAATATACGGTGTCTCTCTGTGTGTGTTATAAAGGAATCATCTTATTCACATCATCTCACAACTACCTGCTGGTTTTTTAATTTAGCAGGAGAACAATTTGCTTTTCTTAAGATTTACCTGTGTAGATTTAGTTAATCCCCTTTATTTATCTGTATGGTATTTCACTGACTACACCACACTTTAATATGAGATTCCCGTCTCCATGTATATTTAATTTATTTTCAATTTTCATTTGCCATCCTCGAAGTTTCACAAATGTTCTGGTACATGTCTCCTTGTGGCATCTTTTCTGCAAGTTTCCTTTCTGTTTTCTTGGTGTTGTCACTTTAATATCATCATTTCAAAAACAAGGATTCTAATTTTTTCTTTTTAAAAAAAATTGAGATATGATTATCATCTGATATTATATTATTTTCAGATGTACAACATGGTGATTTGATATTAAAATTTTTTATTGAAATATAGTTGATTTACAATGTGTTAGCTTCAGATGTACAGCAAAGTGATTTAGTTACACACACACACACACACACACACACACACACACACACGCACACGTGGGCTTCCCAACTGGCACAGTGGTAAAGAACCTACCTGGCAATGCAGGACATGCAAGAGACGTAGGTTTGATCCCTGGATTGGGATGATCCCCTGGATTAGAAAATAGCAACCCACTCCAGTATTCTTGCATAGAAAATTCCACTGATAGAGGATCCTGGTGGGCTGCAGTCCATGCGGTCACAAAAAGTCAGATGTGATTGAGTGACTGTATATGCCTATGCATATACATATATTCTTTTTTCCTTATTCTTTTCCAATACAGATTATTATAAGATATTGGGTATAGCTTCCTGTGCTATATAGTAGGTCCTGTTGGTTATCTATTTTATATATAACAGTGGGTGTATTTTAATCTCAAACTCTTAATTTGTCCCATCTCAACTTTCCCCTTTGGTAACCGCAATGGTCTTATGTTTGTATATAATGCAAAATGATTACAGCAATGAGTCTAGTTAACTTTCACCACCACAAATAGTTGTACATTTTTTTCGTTGGATGAGAATTTAAAGATTTACTCTCTTAGCAACTGTCAAATATACAATACAATGTTATTAACTATAGTCACCATGCTCGATATCACGTTTTTATGACATTTATTTCCTAACTGGACATTGAACCTTTTGATCCCATTCACCCATTTTACCCCCATCTCCTCATGTTTCTGGTAACCATTGTGTGGAATTTCTCTTTCTTTGGCTGACTTAGTTCACTTAGTGTAATGCTCTCGAGATCTATTTATTGCTGCAAAGGGCAAGATTTCCTTCTTTTTTGTGTGACATATGTGAATATTTTTACATATGTCACAACTTCGTTATCCATTCATCCATCCATGGGCATTTAGTTGTTTCCATAGCTTGGCTCGGAGAAGGCAGTGACAATCCACTCCAGTACTCTTGCCTGGAAAATCCCATGGATGGAGGAGCCTGGTAGGCCGCAGTCCATGGGGTTGTGAACAATCTGACCTGACTGAGCGACTTCACTTTCACTCCTCACTTTCATGCATTGGAGAAGGAAATGACAACCCACCNCCAGTACTCTTGCCTGGAAAATCCCATGGATGGAGGAGCCTGGTAGGCCGCAGTCCATGGGGTTGTGAACAATCTGACCTGACTGAGCGACTTCACTTTCACTCCTCACTTTCATGCATTGGAGAAGGAAATGACAACCCACCCCAGTGTTCTTGCCTGGAGAACCCCAAGGATGGGGGAGCCTGGTGGGCTGCTGTCCATGGGGTCGCACAGAGTCAGACACTACTGAAACGACTTAGCAGCAGCATAGCTTGGCTATTGTAAATGATGCTGCAGTGAAAATGGTGCTGTATATCTTTTTGAACTAATGTTTTCATTTCTGTCAAATAAGTACCAAGAATTGGAATTGTTGGATCATACGGTGGTTCTATTTTAGATTTTTTGAGGACCCTCCATACTGTTTTCCACAGTGATTGCACCAACTACATTCCAATCAACAGTGCACAAAAGTTACCTTTTCTCCATGTAAGTAAGCCCAAGCTTACTTCTTATCTTTCAGATCATAGGCCATTCTAACAGGTGTGGCTTGATATCTCATTGTACTTTTTTAAAAAAATTTTTTTAAATTTTACTTTACAATACTCTATTGGCTTTGCCATACATCGACATGAATCCACCACAGGTGTACACAAGCTCCCAATCCTGAATCCCCCTCCCACCTCCCACCTGACAACGTCTCTCTGGATCATCCCTGTACACCAGCCCCAAGCATCCTGCATCCTGCATCGAACATAGACCGGCGCCTCGTTTCTTACATAATAGTATATATGCTTCAATGCCATTCTCCCAAATCATCCCGCCCTCTCCTACTCCCTCAGAGGCCAAAAGTCTATTCTCTATGTCTGTGTCTCTTTTGTTGTCTCACAAACAGGGTCATCGTTACTATCTTTCTAAATTCCATATATGTGTGTTAGTATACTGTATTGGTGTTTTTCTTTCTGGCTTACTTCACTCTGTATAATAGGCTCCAGTTTCATCCATCTCATTAGAACTGATTCAAATTTATTCTTTTTAATGGCAGAGTAATACTCCATTGTGTATATATACCACAGCTTGCTTATCCATTCATCCAATCTACAGATTCAATGCAATCCCTATCAAGCTACCAGCGGTATTTTTCACAGAACTAGAAGAAAAAATTTCAAGATTTGTATGGAAATACAAAAAACCTCGAATAGCCAAAGCAATCTTGAGAAAGAAGAATGGAACTGGAGGAATCAACTTGCCTGACTTCAGGCTCATTGTACTTTTGATTTGCAACCCCCTGGTGACTAGGGATGTTGCATACCTTTTCATGTCTTGTTGACCATCAATATGTCTTCTTTGGAAAAATGTCTGTTCAGATCTTCTGTCCCCTTTTCATTGATTTATTACTTTTTTTCTTGTTGAGAATTATGAGTTCTTTGGATATTAACCCCTTGTCAGATGTATTATTTTCAAGTATTGTCTTTCATTCAGGTGATTGCTTTTTGATTTTATTGATGGTTTCCCCTGCTGTGCAAAAGCGTTTTAGTTTGATGCAGTTCCATTTGTTAATTTTTGCTTTTGATGTCTTTATTTTTGGTTCAAATTCAAAACTTACCCCTAAGTTTTTTTCTTTATGGTTTTTGGCCTTACATTCCAGTTTTTGATTCATTTTAATTTGACTTTTGTGTATAGTATAAGATAGTGTTTTTGCTTTATTCTTTTGCAAGTAGCTGTTCAGTTTCCCCATGACTGTTTATTGATGAGACTGTCTTTTCTCCGTTGCATATTCTTGGCTCCTTTGCTATAAATTACTTGACCATATATGGCTGGGTTTATTTCTCGACTGTTTATTCTGTTTCATTGATCTATGTGCCTGTTTTTATGCCAACACCATACCATTTTGATTACTGTAGCTTTTTAATATAGTTTGAGATCAGGGAGTATGTCTCCAGGTTTATTCTTTTTTCTCTAGGGTGTTTTGGCTATTTTAGGACTGTTTGTTCTATTTCTGTGAAAAAATGTCATTGGATTTTTGATAGTGTTTGGAAGAGGGAAATTTCTTCCTCTACCCTTTTATAGTTCTTGTGCCTAGATTAATAATAAAATTGATATGTCAGGTGAATGGGAGAAACAGTAATTTAATTTTGTGTTCAGAGGAGACCATAAAATGATGTTCAGAGCATGACTACAAGCAGACAATATTTATATATTTATTTTGATACAGATAAATGAGAAAAACTTGTAAGAATTTTACCAAAGAAACTTAGGTTTAGGTGCTTAATTAGTAAAAAATGTAAGCAAAGTTTGAGCTTGGGTAGGGCATCAGTAAAGAAATAACAAGGTTTGTTTATACTGGCTTCTTGCCTCTGAATTCGCAGTCTCTGGTGACAAAGATGTCTTTCTACCTCCTGGTACAGGAGAGTATCTTTCACATGGGAGATTTAGTTTCTGCTTTCAGGAATATAGAAAGAAGAATTGGATGTCCTTCTTGCCTCAGTTGTTCTTTAAATAATTTTAATTCAAAGTAATCGGCATGCCACTGAGGCATATTTTGGGAGTGGCCTGCCCTAGGCCCTGACAATAGGGATTGCATTGAATCTGGATTGTTTTGGGCATTTTGGACATTTAAAAAATATTAATTCTTCCAACTCATGAGCTGGTAATATTTTTCCATTCATTTATTTATGTCTTTTTTAATGTTTTTCATCAATGGTATAATTTTTATAGTCTTTCATCCCCTTGGTTAAATTTGTTTCTTCACATATTTTTCTTTTTGCAATTTTAAATGGGATGATTTTCTTAGTTTCTCTTTATGATAGTTAATTGCTAGTGTAAACAATTATAACAGATTTCTGTGTACTGATTTTTGTATCTTGCAACTTATTGAATTTGTTTATTAATTCTCACAGGTTGTGGTGGTATTGTCAGGATTTTATGTATACATGTAAATAATTTCATCTATGACATGACAAGTGACAATTTCACCTCTTCCTTTCCAAGTTGGATGACTATGATTTCTTTTTCTTATTTAATTGCTGTGGCTAGGACTTCCAATACCACAATGAATAAAAGTGGTGGCAAGAATGGGCATCCTTGTCTTGTTGCTGATCTTAGAGAAACTGCTTTCTGCTTTTAACTGTTGCATGTGATATTAGCGGTGGGCTTGTCATATACAGCCTTATTATGTCTAGGTTTGTTCCTCTATACCCACTTGTTGGAAAGAGTTTTTATCATAAATGGATGTTGAATACTGTCAAAAGCTTTTTCTGAAGTAAATTAAGTACTTTATATACCATAAATAAATTATTGACTGTTTCACTAAGACTATAACGCTAATTTCTAGTATTTTCTCATTCTTGTTAATGTAGAAAAGTTTTTTCTCACTCTAAACCGTGTTCCAAAGATAGTGCATATTTTCTAGGCTAATTTTTGTTGTTGTTGTTGTTAAATTGTGTAAGCACCTAAAAACTAAATGAATACATTACTATAGTCTGCTTCTGGGAATATTATAGATAGGTTTCCTAAATAAGTGAATTTAGGATTCTAAGGGAAATCTTAATGGAAATCAGTCCTGAATATTCATTGGAAGGACTGATGCTAAAGCTGAAACTCCAATACTTTGGCCACCTGAAGCGAAGAACTGACTCACTGGAAAAGACCCTGATGCTGGGAAAGATTGAAGGCAGGAGGAAAAGGGGATGACACAGGATGAGATTGTTGGATGGTATCACTGACTCAATGGACACGAGTTTGAGTATGCTCTGGGAGTTGGTGAAGGACAGGGAAACCTGACATGCTGCAATCCATGGGGTCTCAAAGACTCAGACACATCTGAGTGACTGAACTGNCAGGATGAGATTGTTGGATGGTATCACTGACTCAATGGACACGAGTTTGAGTATGCTCTGGGAGTTGGTGAAGGACAGGGAAACCTGACATGCTGCAATCCATGGGGTCTCAAAGACTCAGACACATCTGAGTGACTGAACTGAACTGAAATATGTGAAGGAGAAATATCTCAGTTTGTTTTATGTTCTTATTTTCAGAGAAAAAGCAGTAATATTTACCTGAATCAGGAATCTTCTACTGCCAGTGGCTCCTTGTTAAAACTTCAGGATGTTCATTGCAGTACTATTTTATAGCCAGGATGTGGAATTGACTTAAATGTCCATTGGCAAAGGAATGGATAAAGAATATGTGAGACTGGAATATTAGCTGTAAAAATTGAAAAAAATAATGCCATGTGCATGGACCTAGAAATTGTCACACAGAATGAAGTTAAGTCAGAAAGAGAAAGAGAAATATCATATAATATTGCTTATATGTGGAATCTAATGGTACAGATGAACTTTTTGGAAAGCAAAAATAATGACAAATATAGACAAAAAATTTATGATTACCAAGGGGGGAAGGGTAAGTGGGATAAATTGGAAGGTTGGTATTGGCATATATACACTCCTGCTGCTGCTGCTAAGTTGCATCAGTCATGTACAGCTCTGTACGACCCCATGGACAGAAGCCCACCTGGCTCCTCTGTCCCTGGGATTCTCCAGGCAAGAACACTGGAGTTGGGTTGCCATTTCCTTAAAAGGAAATACACTACTATATATAAAATTATATATACTACTGTATATACTATATACACTACTATATATAAAATAGATAACTAATGAGAACCTACTGTATAGTAACAGGAAACTCAGTGCTCTGTGGTGACCTAAATGGGAAGGGAATCTAAAAAAGAGTGAACTAAAAGAGTATATGTGTAACTAACTCACTTCGCTGGGTAGCAGAAACTAACACACCACTGTAAAGCAACTATACTCTAACAAAAATTAATGAAAGAAAAAGGCTTTAAGAGAATTACATTGACCAATTTTTACCTTGTTGATAAAAAGACTGAACTTTTATTATTCCACTGTTTATGTGGTTAAAATACTTGAGCAGTAGAGAATCATTTTCTTTTACATATATCCACAACACATAAGATAGCTTCTGTCTTTACCCATCAGTGTTATAATTTCACTGAAAAGCTATCAACTTGGTCTGATTTATTCTCGAAAGTGCTTGCTGCTTTTACTAACGGTTCTTTGTGCTCTCTATTTTCTTTGTAAATGCTTGTTTCATTATTTCTCCTTAAATTGGAAAAAGGCTTTCAAGAATGTAATTTTCAGACTCACTCTAAGCATTTGGAAGCTTTGTGCCAATTTCTGTTCCAGTCTTCACTTCTTCATTTTCTGAAACAATGGCAAACAATTCATACACATATATGCACTCTAACAACTCTATTAGAAGTTAATCTCCAGTGGTGAATAAGATTGCACCAATTTTGCTTTTGAGCCGGATGAAATAGAGGAGAAATTAGATGGCTGAAGTGAACTTAATGGTTTTGGGGGTGGACACATGTTAAATGATCTTTTTGTGTGTGTGTGACTGGCTGCCTCTTAATGAGCAGAGTCAGCTCCATATGGTTGTTAGGAGACACTGGTCCTCAGTGACACTTGCCCTTGTTTGCTCTGAGAGAAGCTTCTGTGATAGCTTTAAGGGAGAAAGAATAGTATCTACAAAATATAACAGTCTTTTCCTTGTCATTCAGCAGAATTGATCCGAAAATGAGAAACAGACCAATTGTAAATTATGCTCTATTACTTGGACACAGAATGTCATGTAACACCTGGAATTTGCCAGGGCCACATGTCAGGCATTTGTGAAATGCACTTGACAGGGTGGTTTTTCAAGGAATGCCTGTAACATAATGTGATATGATGACAGGTCTAAGCCAGAGACATACTGAAACCAATTAGATGTTGGCTTTGGAGTCAATATTTCTATCCAAATATATTTACTTAAGAGGAGAAGTGAGAGTTCTAGGCTCCTAGACACTGATGCCAGACTTTGCAGTGTTTTCATAACATTAACTTAATTTGACTCAGTGGTACTCAATGTATTTGTATGTGTATTAATCAAATTAAGATTATAGAAGTCTGGGACAAAAGAATTATTTAAATCATATACACCACATAAGAAAAGAAGTAAGGGCTTGAAATATTTGTTAAAGCCATTCCTTTTCATTGAGGAACGTCTTAGCTTTGGGTCAGGTAATATAAATTAGCCCTTAGGGATCATTAGGAGGTATCCTGCAAGTTGATTGACAGAACTGAGCTATTAGATCAGATCTTGGATTAGCTGTGAACTTCACCGTTTTCAGTATTCAAATTATACCTGGCATTTATTGCTAAATCCCAGATGCCTTCAGGTTAAAAAAAAAATCTGTGTGTGTGTGTGTGCATGCATGCGTGTGCATGCTTAGTTGCTCAGTCGTGCCCAACCATTTGCAACCCCATGGACTGTAGCCCACCAGGGTTCTTCATCCATGGGATTCTCCAGGCAAGGATACTGGAGTGGGTTGCCATGTCCTTCAGGGGATCTTCCCAACCCAGGGATTGAACCTGGATCTCATGCATTACAAGCAGATTCTTTACCATTTGAACCACCAGGGAAGCCCCTTGTGAAACAATATGTTTATGCAACCGACACTGATCAGTGTATAAGCAGTTTTCAGGAATGCTTTAGAGCTGTGGTGTATGTGTTTTCTAAAGGCCTTCTGGTAGAAACTGCTTCACAGGACAATTGAAATGGGTAAAATGTATATTGGTGAAATTAGTCATAATGTATAAAACTGCAGCAAATGACAGTTTAGAACTTATTGGACTAAAGTGATGTTGGAGGATGAAGTCAATATTTAATAATGACAGGGCAAGGACATCAACCTTCCTAGGAATTCTAAAGGTAGAATATGCCAGGTGTCTTAGCTTTCTCATTTAATATAGGAATAGCAAGCCCAGGTTCCTTGTTAGAGGTGAAAGAATCAAACATGATAGTTATGGTATATATTCAATACAAAGTCTTTAGTGTCATGATTATGAAGAAAGAGTGTTGTTTTCTCAATTGTTCTATAATATTTTGGTTTCCAGAATGATTGATATTTAGAAATATTTAGAATCAGTCTTTAAATTATGCCTGGAATTTCAAAACAAATAGTCCTAATCAAGCAGGGTTTGGGATTTATATATTTGCATGGGGTTTCCTAAGTTGCTCAGTGATAAAGCAACGCCTGCCAATGCAGGAGGCACAAGAGAGATGGGTTTGATCCCTGCATTGGGAAGATCCCAAGGAGTAGGAAACGGCAACCCACTCCAGTATTCTTGCCTGGAAAATTTCATGGACAGAGGAGCCTGGGAGGCTACAATCTACAGGGTAGCAAAGAGTTGGATGAGACTATGCACACAGTACACACACGCGGCCATGCAATATAAGGAGAGGAAGCCTCTGGCCCTGCTAGCATTATATATTTAAGAAATAGTGATAAAATAACACAGCATTATAAAACAATACACTTCAATAAAGACAGAAATTATGGTACCATATTATTTGAGAGAGCTATAATATTTTTGTAATATACCTTCACTCTTTTCCCAAAACACTCTGTTACTTTAGGGTGTATAATAACCTTATTCTGTAGTATGTATAAAACCCTGATGCTGGGAAAGACTGATGGCAGGAGAAGTGGGCAACAGAGGATGAGATGGTTGGATGGTATCACCAACATAATGGACATGAGCCTGAGTAAATTCCAGGAAATCGTCAAGGACAGGGAAGCCTCGCGTGCTGCAGTCCATTGCGTCACAGAGTGGGACATGACTGAGCAACTGAGCAATAGCAACAAAATGATATAAAATGTGGCTTGTGCCTCTATCAAGAATATGTGTGACTGTCTTACAGCAGAATTCAATTCACACAAGTGGAATGTGGTCATCATCTTTAAATTGGAATGTCTATTATTTCAATATGCTTAGAAGCAAACATTGCAAAATTTAATATTTACTTATTTCAATATCATTGCATATATATGTTTAAAAATAAAAGACATTAGATCAACTTCAGATCTGCTTAATTCTTCTTGAATATATCCCATCTGGTAGTAGGTTTGGCTTCATCTGATGTGGCCAGTGATGCCACATCTATTTTGTTGTTTTAGTCGCCAAGTTGTATCTGACTCTTTTGCGACCCCATGGACTGTATAGTCTGCCAGGCTCCTCTGTCCTTGGGATTTCTCAGGCAAAAATACTAGATTGGGTTGCCATTTCCTTCTCCAGGGGTTCTTCCCAACCCAAGGATTGAACTCGCATCTCCTGCCTCGGCAGGTGGATTCTTTGCCATTGAGGCACCAGAAAGCCCTGCCACCTCTGTAGCAAGGCCACGTGAGACATGAGCTGAAAGATGAGTTTGTCATTAAGGGAGCTGATCTTGGAGAGGACTGTGCAGGGAGGGAAGGGTGGAATTGGAGAAGCTTCTGGTGGTGACCATGATGGGATGTGGCCACGATGGGAATGAAGAATAAACAGTAAAGCAGTCTGTTGGATGGGGTATTGAATTAGTCAGCATTCTCCAGAGAAACAGAATCAGTATAAGAGGAGCTGTGTTATGGGAACTGGTTCACATGATTATGGAGGCTGAGAAGTCCCACGGTGTCCTGTCTGCAAGCTGGAGAACCAGGAAAGCTGGTGGGATAATTCGGTCCAAAAGCCTGGGATGGGAGGGAAGGAATTGTAGGGGGTGAGGGTGCTGATGTAAGTCCCAGAGTCTGAAGGCCTGACAAGCAGGAGCTCCACTGTGTGAGAGCAGAAGATTGATGTCAGGCCTAAGGAGGGTGAGGATGGGTTGAGGGGAGTGTGGCAGGAGTCTCACCCTCTGCTTCCCTCATAGGACTGGGTGATGCTCACACTGAGAGAGTGGATCTTCCTTTGTCTGCTTATTCAAATATTGAAATCTGAAAACACCTTCCCAGACACACCCAAAATTAATTCTTTACTAGATATCCTAGTATCTCTTAGCCCAGTCAAATTGACATCTAAAATTTACCATCACAATTATCAACGTGGCTTTTGAAGTTACCTAAGATGGTGGCAGTACAGAAGGTAAAGTCAAGGTGATATGTCAAAGTTTCTGTGCACGAGCAGGAGTGATCAGCATCTTAGAAGAAATCAATGTTGGGGGCAGGCAGTGACTAGCGGGGCTCAAAATAGGAGTTTTATGGATGCAGCGAGGTAATAGCCTATGTTCTGATCATGTCTCTTCTGAAAAACATGCAAGGCAGTTTAAACTAGTTTGATGTGTAGATGTGTAATGTCTCGGCACTATAAAAAATGTAGGGCGACTGGGGCATGCAGATGGGTTCTCAGGAGCTGAGTTTCTCTGTGTCCATCTTCCAAAGGCCACATTAAGTTTCCTCTCCTGTTTCTGTGTCTGTCTCTGCTTTCTCTCTGGTTTTTCCTCATCTTACCGTTGGTCTGCACCTAATACCCAACGTCAACCTACCCCTGAGCCTGAGGTTGTCTCATGACCGTTTCCCACCACTAACTCTCAAGATTCTCAGTGTATTTCAGTTTCAATGGACGCTGGGTGGGGAAGGCATTGAGGCCTGCTTTGTATAGTTTGTAAATGACACTGATTTCGGGGCCAATGTCTACCTCACTTCCCAGCTATGAAGGGCCTGGGAGAATAACTACTCTCAATTTCAGAGGTTCAGAGGAAGTCTGAAGTGTGTGAGTGAAGAATATAAGGAGAGAGGCAGTTAGTTAACCCTGAAAGAGAGGCTTCAAAGTGGATTTAGAGGGTGAGGAGCAGGGCAAGTGTGGGTTGGGAAGAAGGAAGTGCATAACTATATAGCTTTTGTTGTTTTGTCACTTCTTTTTAATTACATGTTCCTTAAAATATTTCACATCCTTAAGTAGACTGTGGGGTCTCAGAGGGCATATATACTATATGCCTTATGTCTTATGTCTCTTTTGCATTCCTGCACCTTCTTGCCCAAGTATCCAACAAAAGGCCCACTATGTCCAGTGGATTTGAAATTTATTTTCTTCTTTGAGACATGGATAATAATGTAGAGGTCCTATTAACTTCCCATGTGTTTTATGAGTTTTTTATACTTGCTACATGCTGCAGCACTCAGCCTTGTGCCTGACCAGTACACAGCAACTGAATCAATTGAAGTAAAGGGTAATATGATGGAACAGAATTAGAGAAGCCATTGTTTCTAGTGCTTGAGGTTTTAGCAACTTTTTCAACACTTTGAAAGGTGTCACACAGTTTCATGTGATATTTAAAGACTTACTTCCATTAATGATATATATCCATTCTGTTTTTCCATATTTTCAAATTTATTTTTAACAGACTCCTGGGATTATAAACCTGCCAGAGAGAATTAAGGTTGGGAATGTTTACAGAAAATGCTGAACTTTGTCTGGAAATGTAGGGACAAGAAGAGGGGCATTTTGTCCAGAGGAAATTTTCTAGAATAAGAATGAGAGAGAGAGAGAGAGAGAGAGAGAGAGAGAGAGAGAGAGAGAGAGAGAGAGAGAGAGAGAGA
>SJYV01030947.1:66449-123014 GCA_006410875.1 Neotragus pygmaeus
ACACCCAGGGCTGATCTCCTTCAGGATGGACTGGTTGGATCTCCTTGCAGTCCAAGGGACTCTCAAGAGTCTTCTCCAACACCACAGTTCAAAAGCATCAATTCTTCGGCTCTCAGCCTTCTTTACAGTCCAACTCTCACATCCATACATGACCACAGGAAAAACCATAGCCTTGACTAGACGGACCTTAGTCGGCAAAGTAATGTCTCTGCTTTTCAATATGTAAAACAATTGTAACGTGGTTAAATTTTTTTTCTTGTGATGAGAAATTATAACACAGTTACAATTCCACCACCGACCTTCCACGTGAAAAGAACTTCTAAGATCTGTTCTCTTAACAACTTTCAACTACACAATGCTGTGCCGTCAACTATTATCATAGTCACTATGCTGTATGTTAGAACTTATTTATTGTATAACTGGAATTTTGTTTCTTTTATCATTCTCTCATATCCTCTCCTTCCCCCAGCTTCTGACAGCTACCAATTTGTTCTCTGTTTCTATGAAATCAGGTGTTTTAGATTACGGATATAAACGAGATCATACAGCATCTGTCTTTGTCCATCTGACTCATTTCACTCAGCATAGCTCCATCAAGGTCCGTCCATGTTGTCATTAAAGTCAGGGTTTTCTTCTATGGCTAAATAATACTATTATTTATAATAGCAAAATAATTATATTTCATATAATTTATAATCATACACATGATTAATTTATAAATCATCATATTAATAATATTTTATATTATTTATAACAATCAGATAATATTTCATTGTGTGTGTGTGATATTGAGTATATAAACACATTTTCTTTGTCTAGTCATCCATTAATGAACACTTACGTTGTTTTCATGTCTCAGTTATTGTAAATAGTTCTGCAATAAACATGGGGATACAGATAGCCTGTGGATATGCAAAAATTTTCAATTTCTGCATGACCTTGTTCTTGTCTCTGCAAAAATGTTTCTTTGGGGCTTTCCAGGTGGCCCTAGTGGTAAAAAATCTGCCTGCCAATGCAGGAGATGTAAGAGACGTGGGTTTAATCCATGGGTTAGGAAGACCTCCTGGAGAAGGAAATGGCAACCCACTCCAGTATTCTTACCTGGAGAATTCCACAGAGGAGCCTGGTGGGCTACAGTCCATGGGGTTGCAAAGAGTTGGACATGACTGAAGCAACTTGGCATGCACATTCTTATTTCCAGATTTTTCTTACAGAAAAATGTCAGGGCATTTTCATTTGTTCATTTGCTGGAGAGTCTGGAATCTGGGAGAGCATAACGTGAATTTCCAAGTTGTAATCCTACAGTTTGCTAAACCACTAACCCATCCCTCCCAGCCTTCCTTCCACCTCACCAACCCTCTGAGGATGGTGGGGCAGAGAGCAGGCCTTGGGAGGGCAAATAAACCTGTACTCACTCGCTCACACAAGACTGCCTTTTGTCCATTCGAATCAATCCAGCTCCCTAGGGAGCCTGTTTGATCATGACCAAAGGCCGAACTGCTCTCAATATAGGGCAGAACACCTACTCAGTGCAGTTCAGTTGCTCAGTCCTGTCCTACTCTTTGTGACCCCCTGGACTGCAGCACGCCAGGCTTCCCTGTCCATCACCAACTCCCGGAGCCTGCTCAAACTCACGTCCATCAAGCCGGTGGTGCCATCCAACCATCTCATCCTCTGTCATAGAGTAGTAGATGTTATATTGCATAACCAACCAAACGATACGAATTAGAGCAAACTCTGGGAGATACTGGAGGACAGAGGAGCCTGGCATCCTGCAGACCATGGGGGGGCAAAGAGTCAGACAAGACTTAGTGACTTAACAACAACAAAGTGAAGGGACTGGGCAGGCCACACAGAACTGACTTCAAGATGAGCCCCCACTCCTACAGCCTTATGCTCTAGTTCCCCACTGTATTTTTCTCTTCCTTAAATTTTTTTTTTTTCTTTGAGGGTAATTTTTGGGTAGGAAGAAGTAAAGTCCCATAGTAAATTAAATTTGAAATCTGGTTTGAGAAGCTATCCAGCTATATTTGTTATCATCTAATCAAAGAATTTGAGGCTAGCTGGACCTAACCAGTCTTTCAGTGTCTGTTGTAATCTGCCCATATATCTACTATCTTCCTGGGAGTGAGATTATGTGGGGGAGCCCCCTGCCCCAAAGAACATTTGGTGCATAGCCCACACTCAAAGATCTCTGTTGGCAGTTAATGGGATGGCTTAGAAAGGACATGTTGTGACCAGGGTTAGCTCTGGAAGGGCCCTTTAGGAGGCGCTTATGGGCTGTAATCTGTGGGGACTCATCTTGAAGTCAGTTCTGTGTGGCCTGCCCACTGCCTTCACTTTGTTGTTATTCAGTCCCTAAGCTGTGTCTGACTTTTTGTGACCCCCAAGGACTGCAGCATACCAGGCTCCTCTGCCCTCCACCATCTCCCAGACTTTACTCTAATTCATGTACATTGAGTTGGTGATGCAATGTAATCATCTCATTCTCTGCTACCCTCTTCTCCTTTGCCTTCAATATTTTCTGGTATTTGGGTCTTTTCCAGTGAGCTGGCTCTTTGCATCACGTGGCCAAAGTATTGGAGTTTCAGCTTCAGCATCAGTCCTTTAAATGAATATTCAATGTAGATTTCCATCAGAATCAATTGGTTTGATCTCCTGCAGCCCAAGAGACTCTCAAGAGTCTTTGCAGCATCACAATTCTAAAGTCTTCAGTTCAGTTCAGTTTAGTCGCTCAGTTGTGTCTGACTCTTTGCGACCCATGGACTGTAGCACACCAGGCCTCCCTGTTCATCACCAACTCTAGGAATTTATTCAAACTCATGTCCATTGGAGTAGGTGATGCCATCCAACTAGCTCATCTTCTGTTGTCCCCTTCTCTTCCTGCCTTCTATCTTTCCCAGCATCAGGTCTTTTCCAATGAGTCAGTTCTTCATATCAGAGGGTTGAAGTATTGGAGTTTCAGCTTCATCTTCAGTCCTTCCAAGGAATATTCAGGACTGATTTCTTTTAGGATAGACTGGTTGGATCTCCTTGCAGTCCAAGGGACTCTCAAGAGTCTTCTCCAACACCACAGTTCAAAAGCATCAATTCTTCAGCACTTAGCTTTCTTTATAGTCCAACTCTCACATCCATACATGACCACTGGAAAAACCATAGCTTTGACTAAATGGACCTTTGTTGACAAAGTAATGTCTGCTTTTTAATAAGCTGTCTAGGTTGGTTATAGCTTTTCTTCCAAGGAGCAAGTGTCTTTTAACTTCATGGCTGCAATCACCACCTTCAGTGTTTCCACTGTTTCCCCATCTATTTGCTATAAAGTGATGGGACTGGATACCATGATTTTAATTTTCTGAATGTTGAATTTTAAGCCAACTTCTTCACTCTCCTCTTTCACTTTCATTAAGAAGCCCTTTAGTTCTTCTTCACTTTCTGCCATAAGGGTGGTGTCATCTACATATCTGCGATTATTGATATTTCTCCTGGCAATCTTGATTCTAGCTTGTGCTTCATCCAGCCCAGTGTTTCTCATGATGTACTCTGAATATGAGTTAAATAAGCAGGGTGACAATATACAACCTTGATGTACTCCTTTCCTGATTCGGAACCAGTCTGTTCCATGTCCAGTTCTAAATGTTGCCTCTTGACCTGCATACAGATTTCTCAGGAGGCAGGTCAGGTGGTTTGGTATTCCCATCTCTTGAAGAATTTTCCACAGTTTGTTGTGTTCCACACAGTCAAAGGTTTTAGTGTAGTCAGTAAAGCAGAAGTAGATGTTTTTCTGGAACTATCTTGCTTTTTTGATGATACAATGGATGTTGGCAATTCTATCTCTGTTTCTCTGCCTATTTGAAATCTAGCTTGAACATCTGGAAGTTCACAGTTGATGTACTTTTGAAGCCTGGTTTGGAGGATTTTGACCATTACTTTGCTAGCGTGTGAGATGAGTGCAGTTGTGTGGTAGTTTGATCATTCTTTGGCATTGCCTTTCTTTGGGATGGGAATGAAAACTGACTTTTTCCAGTCCTGTGGCCACTGCTGAGTTTTCCAAATTGCTGACATAGTGAGTGCAGCACTTTCACACCATCATCTTTTAAGATTTGAAATAGCTCAACTGGAATTCCATCACCTGCACTAGTTTGTTCACAGTGATACTTCCTAAGGCCCATTTGACTTCACATTCCAAAATGTCTGGCTCTAGTTNGCTGACATAGTGAGTGCAGCACTTTCACACCATCATCTTTTAAGATTTGAAATAGCTCAACTGGAATTCCATCACCTGCACTAGTTTGTTCACAGTGATACTTCCTAAGGCCCATTTGACTTCACATTCCAAAATGTCTGGCTCTAGTTGAGTGATCACACCATTGTGGTTGTCCAGGTCATGAAGATCTTTTTTGTATAGTTCTGTGTATTCTTGCCACCTCTTAATATCTTCTGCTTCTGTTAGGTCCATACCATTTCTGTCCTTTATTGTGCCCATGTTTGCATGAAAAGTTCCCTTAGTATATCTAATTTTCTTGAAGAGATCTCTAGTCTTTCCCATTCTGTTATTTTCCTTTATTTGTTTGCACCGATCACTGAGGAAGTCTTCACTTAGATTATAGCAGTGTCTGGGGCAGGTGAAGGTAATCGTTTCCCTGGTCTCATGGTCAGCCATCACCTGTCTTATTGCTTGTGGGTCTGAGGAGACTATTCCTATGTGCCTCTCTCGCAGCTGGTCCTTTTGGTCAGATGCAAGGGACCTGGGGGCAGTAACCCGTATCGTGTCTGGGCGATCAGTAAAGCAAGGCCCTTTCCAGCAGACTCTCAGTTACTAGAGGGATTGTTGAACAAACAAGGAGCAGGAACCCAAGAACTCTCAGTGTTAGCTGTGCATGTGATAAGGGGGGGAAAAAGCCAAAATTCTCCTTTCCCCTTAAAAAATCCATTATGTCTACTTCTCTTCTATTAAGAACAAATTTAAAAAAAAACAACCAACTCAAAGTCCCATCTGGTCTGTGTCAATATTAGAAACGGTACATTGTGTTTCATCACAGACAGGTTTGCCATGGCAGTGAGAAATGTATTTCTGGAACATGTTTGAAAACCCAGAGTAACTGAAAACAGATCTTGACCCTTTAGGACCTTTCCTGCTCCCTGTGTTTGGATTTTGCCAGCAATTGATGTTTTTAATTGATTTGTTTGCTGATGAGAACCCTGGAAAAATAAGCAGATAAAGGCAGCTGTATAGGCACACAGGTAAGAAGATCCCCATGGCCATCAGCATAGCACAGCAGTTTTCCTGCTTGAATTTGTTCTCTGAGTTCACAGCAGCAGTCTTGCTAGGCCTGCAATGTCAAGGGTTCACATTTAAGGGATGCTATTTAAATCTCGTCACGAGGTAGACATGTCTCCCTTCTGAAGCCTCCCTGGAGCCTCCCTTCTGTTCTTCCTTATCTCCTTCCTGGGATCCCCTCTGCTGGTCTGCTGATAAACACAGGGAGGCTGGCTCCTGATTTCTTGGCTTCCAGGCCAGAAGAGGAAAAGGCAGAGAAAGCCGTCTGTTATGACTCTCCTCTTGCTGCTTTCTCTTCCTGCCCTGACCAGTTTGCCCAGTGTCAACTCCATGCCCCTCTGAGGATGGAACACATTGTTACGTTTTAATGAAAAGGAAACGGCTGCCATCCCATGCATACCCTTCAACACTTGTTCCTTTCTGTGCAACAAGTACTCTCACACTGATGAGGGAAATCCTGAAAAATAATGCCAGCCTCTTCTCAACTAGAGGTAGTGACAAAAGTCCCAGAGGAATCTCTGTTCAAAGGAGAGTCATAAAATCACTCCTTCAGTTGCATTGATTTAGAATGAAGAGGCATTCATGAGGAGAAGTGATGATTGGACACTTTGACCAAGGTTGTGCCCTTCTCAATGCTGAGATCCCCGGCAGGGAATACTGACCCCTCACGAAAAGAGGACTCGTTTGCATTAATAGTCCAAGGACAAAAAGCACAAGAAAATTTGAAGCTAAGAAGGTGGGCCAGGTGGTGGTCTAGCAGAAAGCCCAGGGATGGTGATGGAGAAAATAAAGATCCTCAGGCCCTTCCCTGGTGGCTCAGTGGTAAAGAATCCATCTGCCAGTGCAGGAGACATAGGTTCTTAGTTGGGATCCCTTTAATCCCCATAGAGATCCATCTCAATAAACTGGGTATTGTCTCGGCCTTGAGAACTATGCTTGCTCTCTGATGGCCTGCTGCGTAAGTCTCCTAAAATTGAAGGAATGCAGCAATAGTAGGTCAGTACATTCTTCAGTTGACCACTGGTGTTTTGAACCAATCCTCACAAAAAGGTCTTTGAAGGATGTTTTTGGTCAGACATTCCACACCTCCCTTTGCTGTCAGAAATATCTCAGAATATACATTCCCCATGTGTTAAGGATAAGACAGATGAGACTGCAATTACAAAAAGCTAAAAATGGAGTTTTAGTCCTAAAATAACTCTTAAAATTCAGCTATAAATCTCACATGGATGATCAGAGGCATCCCTGATCTGGGAAGACCCCACGTGCCTCAGAGCAACTAAGCCCATGTGCCACAACAATTGAACACGTGCTCTGGAGCCTGGGAACCACAACTACGGAGCCCATGGGCCATAGCTACTGCAACCCGTGCCCCCAGAGCCTGTGCTCCTTCACAAGAGAAGCTGTTGCAGTTAGAAGCCCGCCCGCTGCACTAGAGAGTAGCCTCCACTCTCCGCAGCTAGAGAAAAGCCCCCGCAGCAAAGAAGACCCACCACGGCAAAAAATAAATAAATTAAAATTAAAAAAAAAAAGGAGAGACAGAACTATTGTGGCATGCAGAAAGAAGTGGTCTTAAAATACAATTCCTCAAAAGAAGTAGCCCAGGTAGGTGGCTGAGGCTCATAAGTGGATAGGGGTAGAGGTGAGATGATTTTGGCCAATTGTGGACCAGACACACTGGATGAGCTTTGGGATCTAGTGGCCAAGCTTATCATCCAACACGAGGGTTCTCTTGTTAGCGACTTCTATCAACAAGGTCTTCTTAGTAACCTTGATGTGCATCATGACACCTTATATAAGACCAGTCTGATAATGGCACAATGTAGCAGCAAGAAGAAATGATAATTGACAGATTAGACTTTATTTCTCTCTCCTCTTGCTATTTAGAAGCAGAATCAACTACCTCCTCTTTTCTAGGTGGAATGAACATGATGATGTATTTCTATAGCAATTGTTGGGAAGATTTCAAATCTTAGCCATTCTTGTTAGTAAGTTAGGTGGGTATTCTGGTGATTACTTTTTTTTTAAAAAATGAAAGAACTATAGCCATATTTGGAAGCCACGTTGTTGAAGGAGGAATATTTTATAATTTCACCTCATATACTCTCAGCTTGATTGTAAGATTTATAGCTGAATTTTAAGAGTTATTTTAGAACTAAAACTGCATCTTTAGCTTTTTGTAATTGCAGTCTCATCTGTCTTATCCTTAACACATGGGGAATGTGTATTCTGAGATATTTCTGACAGCAAAGGGAGAAGGTGTGGAATGTCTGACCAAAAACATCCTTCAAAGACATTTTTTTGTGAGGATTGGTTCAAAACACCAGTAGTCATCTGAGGAATGTACTGACCTACTATTGCTGCATTCCTTCAATTCTAGGAAACTTACACAGCAGGCCATCAGAGAGCAAGCATAGTTCTCAAGGCAGACAATACCCAGTTTATTGAGATGAATCTCTGTGGGGATTAAAGGGATCCTAACTAAGTTTGTGTTGGTGAAAGTGCTTGAGCTTGAGCTTATCTTAAATCAGGCCAGCACTGCTGACACCAGTGGAATGGAATGCTTCTTGGTGCCTCTTCATGGCAATGAGTGGAGGAGGGTGGAGGGTGGATAGGGCATGAGAGTGAACAGTCCTCACTTCAGCGTTTGATTGATGGATTCTCCACATGCCCAATTTGGAGTGAAAGTGATGGGCTTGAAGTGGTTTGGAAAATGTTTCCTCTGGACTGCAATTATTGATTCTTCAGGAGAAAAATAATGTATTTTTTTTTCNGGTGCCTCTTCATGGCAATGAGTGGAGGAGGGTGGAGGGTGGATAGGGCATGAGAGTGAACAGTCCTCACTTCAGCGTTTGATTGATGGATTCTCCACATGCCCAATTTGGAGTGAAAGTGATGGGCTTGAAGTGGTTTGGAAAATGTTTCCTCTGGACTGCAATTATTGATTCTTCAGGAGAAAAATAATGTATTTTTTTTTTCTTTTCACTCTCTACCAGTAAGTAGTAATATTTATGCAAAGAATGAAAGAATATTCATATGCACTCAGAAGGCCTGGATTTTAATCCAGAGTCCACCATTTTTAATCACTTCTGTGTCATTGCTACACTTGTGAATCTAATACTTTTTTTATCTTCCTGAATTGTGACAATCCTATCAATTGGGAAGGGAAACAAAATTAGTTTCCCAAACTCATTTATGCACTCCATAAGAAGAATGATGTGTCTGTATCTTATTTAGCTCAGGAGCTCATTGTTTAGCAAAAAGCTTGTTTGTTATACCTTATTAATGAGAACGTGGGCTCTGGAGCGAAATTTCTTGTTTTTTTCATCTTGGCTCCTTCATTTCCCAGCTGTGTGACCTCAGGCAAATTGCTTCTCTGTGGCTTAGAATAAAGATAACGGTATCACCAACTTCACGAAATTGTGAGAAAATTAAGTGACAAATACATTTAAAGTGTTTGGAACTGGAATATATACTCAGCAAATATTAACTACCACTTTCCTTATTACCATTGTATCATTTTTTTTTTAAAGCTTAAGTATAGTTGCTTTATAATATGTTAGTTTCAGGTGTACAATATAGTGATTCAGTATTTTTCAATAGTTGAATCAATATTGAATTTGAAAATATATTCAATATTTTCAATATAATTCAATAGAGTATACTCCATTTGGTGGATTCATGTCGATGTATGGCAAAGCCAATAGAGTATTGTAAAGTAGATAAAGTAAAAAATAAATAAATAAAAAATTAAAAAAAGAAAAAGAAATAAAGTTTTAAAGTAATGGTTATGTTTCCTTTTGCCTATTATTACCTTTGTTGGTAATATGTATTTGTCAGTGAAAACAACACTCCACCTCAGTGAACCTGTTTTCTTATCTATGATCTGGGGGCTATGATACGGTAATAACAGTAACACCCTGAAGAGTTGTAGTGAGGATCAAATGAAACAACAGCTGGCAGTCAAAATGTCTTTTCGAATACTGTATTTTGAAACTCTCTGGTGTCATTATTTATAATATTAACTGTAGCACAGAGAGGAGAAATGATTTTCATGAAATTCTGCAGTGTGAGTGATGCAGACAGAGCTGGAATATTCTTGGAACTTTCTTCTGTTCCCAGAGAAGTTCCCTGCTTAGCTGTGGTGCACATAGCCAAAGCCTCTGGGATTACTGAGCCTTTTTCAGCATTTACATTAAGATACAGCCACAGATCTTTCAGCAAAGGATTATGTTTTAATCGAAGCTACCCTGGCTTTACTGTGCTCATCCTCACTGTCCTTGCACAAAGGTCTGACAACTCTGCCTTGGTTTCTGAGATGCTCGATATCAACAGTCAACTCTTTAAGTGAAGGCTTGATGCTCTATGGATAAATTGTAGTTGGTACTATTGAGTATCCAAAAGAGGTAGAAAAGGGCCTAAACTAGGAATTGGAACACATGAAATGAAGGCGTAATATTTATCACTTATAAATCATGGTGCCCCAGACAAGCCCTGTTGGTTATTTGGGATACCGTTTTCATATCTACAAATGAAAAGCTATCAGATTATTTCTGAGATTCCTGCATAGTAAATGTCCTTGGAATCACAAGTCCTGTGTTTTGTCTTTCTCTTGCACTATGACCTTGGGCAAGTCGCAATCACTCTTCCATCTATAGTGTCCTCATTTGCACAGGACTTTTCCCTGAAACAGACAATCTTTTTGCTGCTGGTATGTCAGTCACTGTATCAGGCAATGAAAATGTGCATATATACAAAAACAGGTGTACACACACTGGGCTTCCCTGGTGGCTCAGTGGTAAGGAACTTGACTGCCAATGTAGGAGATGAATGTTCAATCCCTGGGCTGGGAAGATCCCCTGGAGAAGGAAATGGAAAACTGCTCCAGTATTTTTGCCTGGTAAATCCCATGGTCAGAGGAGCCTGGTGGGCTACAGTCCATGGGGTTGGAAAAGAGTCAGACACGACTTAGTGACTAAACAATAACATACATACATTAATGCATGCTGATGCCTATTGTATACAAAGAATTAAGTCATAGTTCTTTGCATACATTATTCAATGTAACTTTTATAACAAGTTTATGAGAATGACATTTCTGTCCTTATTTTACAGATGAGGCAACTGAGTCTAAGACAGAGTAACTAACTTGCCCAAATGGCAACCTTAGTATAGCTAGGGATTGAACCTAATGAATCTGACTCCACCCAACCATGAGATTACATAGTCACCTATCAAAGATAAAGGAAGTATCCTCTCTTCCCTAGGCTAACCTCACTTCTTTTGTATTCCAGTTATTCAACTAGGGAATTTTGACTCATTGGGTGCCTAGACTTTAGCCTGAAACATAACACAAGAGTTAGCTGGATCCATGGCAAGCTGCAAGACTATTCCTATTCATTGAGCCTTCTACCTCTGAACCCAGTAGCATCCTTCTGCCCTTTTCTTTGTTAGGATTTTAAGCAATTGGCATGAATGAAGGCGTGAACTGGAAAAATTCTCTGTGACATGAATTTGGAAGGGTTGGCAGGTCTACCAAATGAGAGACTAAAAATGAGAACAGATATGACCTGCTAAGAACTTTATATGCATTATTACATTTTAAACTCAGTTCTCAGCAGGACTATTATTATCTCCATTTTATGCAAAAGGTGACCCAAACTTAGCATAGAGACCATTCAAAGAGGACACAGCCTGCGAACTGACCTGTTTTTTCCAAAATAAATTTTATAGTCAAAAACCCCCACGAAAACCACAAAAACCAAACCTTGCAAAGCTGGCACACAGCATTCTTGTCATATTTACCTCATTTATCCTATTGTCAACATCTTAAATTATGGTGATATGCTTACCAAACTAAGAAACTGACACCAATACCCTATTATTAATTAGACTCTAGCCTTTATCCTGATTTTACTATTTTTTTCACCTTCAGTTCAGTTCAGTCGCTCAGTCATGTCCGACTCTTTGCGACCCCATGAATCGCAGCATGCCAGGCCTCCTGTCCATCACCAACTCCTGGAGTTCACTCAGACATCTATCGAGTCCGTGATGCCATCCAGCCATCTCATCCTCTGTTGTCCCCTTCTCCTCCTGCNTGTGTGTAGAGTAGGTCAGAGGAGAGAGAAAAAATGTAGAAAAAAGGATTTAAAATGATTTAGACAATTCTGGTCTCTTGAATACTCAGTGATTTTTGTGAGCAGGGAATTACTGCTCACAAAATTAGTGGGATAGTAATTTTACCTCAATATCTAAAACATTATTTTTGATTGTTGAAGACTTTTAATTTATGTGTTCTGTTGTTTTGGGGTCTATTTTCAGTGTTTGCCATCAACTTTTGCATACATATTGATTTTGTTTTTTTTCGATACTTGCATTTCATCTTATTGAGTGCACAAAGCTTGAGTTTTGTGATTGTTTAATGCCAAGAGCAGGGTAGGCTGCAAACTCTGCTTACTGTCAAGGTCAGCTTTCAAATATCATGACTTACAGCTCTGGGTGGAGGTCCACTGAGAGCAAATGGGCTTGAACCCATCTCTGCCTTGAACTATTAGTTTCTGTGAAATTGTGAAATTGACTATTGCAGAGTTGCCACTTGGGCAACTCAGAAACCACATGCTTCTTAGGTTTTTTTTTTTTTTTTTTTTTTTTTTTCTNCTATGGTTTTTCCTGTGGTCATGTATGGATGTGAGAGTTGGACTGTGAAGAAGGCTGAGCGCCTAAGAATTGATGGTTTTGAACTGTGGTGTTGGAGAAGACTCTTGAGAGTCCCTTGGACTGCAAGGAGATCCAACTAGGCCATTCTGATGGAGATCAGCCCTGGGATTTCTTTGGAAGGAATGATGCTAAAGCTGAAACTCCAGTACTTTGGCCACCTCATGAGAAGAGTTGACTCACTGGAAAAGACTCTGATGCTGGTAGGGATTGGGGGCAGAAGGATAAAGGGATGACTGAGGATGAGATGGCTGGATGGCGTCAGTGACTCAATGGACATGAGTCTGAGTGAACTCCAGGAGTTGGTGATGGACAGGGAGGCCTGGCATGCTGCCATTCATGGGGTGGCAAAGAGTCGGACACAACTGAGCAACTGAACTGAACTGAACTGAACTGAACTGAACTGAACTTAACTTAACTGAAGCTTGTTATGGAAATTGTGTGTAGAGTAGGTCAGAGGAGAGAGAAAAAATGTAGAAAAAAGGATTTAAAATGATTTAGACAATTCTGGTCTCTTGAATACTCAGTGATTTTTGTGAGCAGGGAATTACTGCTCACAAAATTAGTGGGATAGTAATTTTTACCTCAATATCTAAAACATTATTTTTGATTGTTGAAGACTTTTAATTTATGTGTTCTGTTGTTTTGGGGTCTATTTTCAGTGTTTGCCATCAACTTTTGCATACATATTGATTTTGTTTTTTTTCGATACTTGCATTTCATCTTATTGAGTGCACAAAGCTTGAGTTTTGTGATTGTTTAATGCCAAAAGCAGGGTAGGCTGCAAACTCTGCTTGCTGTCAAGGTCAGCTTTCAAATATCATGACTTACAGCTCTTGGTGGAGGTCCACTGAGAGCAAATGGGCTTGAACCCATCTCTGCCTTGAACTATTAGTTTCTGTGAAATTCTGAAATTGACTATTGCAGAGTTGCCACTTGGGCAACTCAGAAACCACATGCTTCTTAGATTTTTTTTTTTTTTTACCACTTGCTGTGCATACATGTCTCAAACTGAGTTTTAAATAGAGTTTTTTAAAATCTTAACTGCATAAAGTGTTATTTAACAATGGTATTATTTTAGTTAAGCCAACATTTTATTTGTTTACCAATTGTTTAGTGCATCTAATGTTTGTCAGAAGAAAACCTTAAGGATGAGTTATTAACAATCTAATGATCAATATTAAGAAATACTGAAATTAATGATAGTAGTTATGGTTAACTGAACAATGTATTATGTGCCAGATACTGTGCTATAAATTTGATCTAGATTTTGTTGTTGCTGTTTAATTGCTAAGTCATGTCTGACTCTGCAACCCCACAGACTGCAGCATGCCAGGCTTCCCTGTCCTTCACTCTCTCCTGGAATGTACTCAAACTCATGTTCATTATGTTGGTGGTGTCATCCAACCATCTCGTCCTCTGTAGCTCTCTTCTCCTCTTGCCCTCAATCTTTCCGAGCATCAGGGCCGTTTACATAGGGTTGGCAAAAGTATTGGAGTTTCAGCCTCAGCATCAGTCCTTCCAATGACTATTCAGGGTTGATTTCATTAAAGAATGACTGGTTTGATCTCCTTGCTGTCCAAGGAATTCTCAAAAGTCTTCTCTAGCACCACAGTTCAAAAGCATCAATTCTTTGGTGCTCAGCCTTCTCTATTGTTCAACTCTCACATCCATACATGACTACGGAAAAACTATAGCTTTGACTATATGGACTTGATTGGTAAAGTGGTGTCTCTGCTTTTTAGTACACTGTCTAGGTTTCCAATAGCTTTTCTTCTGAAGAGAAAGCATTTTTTAATTTCATGGCTGTAGTCACTGTCTACGGTGATCTTAGGTTTAGATTTTGCTTTCTTGGAGCCCAGGAAAATAAAGTCTGTCACTGTCCTCACTTTTTCTCAATCTGTTTGTCATGAAGTGCTGGGACCAGACGCCATGATCTTAGTTTTTTGAATGTTGAAGATTTTCTTATTAAATAAATTTATTTATTTTTAAATTGAAGGATAGTTGCTTTACAGAATTTTATTGTTTTCTGTCAAACCTCAACATGAATCAGCCAAAGGTACACGTAAGCCAGCTTTTTGACTCTTCTCCTTCACCCTCATCAAGAGGCTCTTTAGTTCTCCTTCACTTTCTGCCATTTAAGTGGTATCATCTGCATATCTGAGGCTGTTGCTATTTCCCCTGGCAATCTTGATTCCAGCTTAAGCTTCATCAAGCCCAGCATTTTGCATTATGTACTCTATATAGAAATTTAATAAACAAAGTGACAATATACAGCTTTGCTATACTCCTTTCCCGATTTTGAACCAGTCTGTTGTTCCATGTCTGGTGCTAACTGTTGCTTCTTGACCTGCATACAGGTTTCTTAGGAGACAAGTAAGACGGTCTGGTATTTTCATCTTTTCAAGAATTTTTACACTTTGTTGTGATCCACACAGTCAAAGGCTTTAGCCTAGTCTATGAAGCACTAGAAGATTTTTTTTTGAATTCCCTTGCTTTTTCTACGATCCAACAGATGTTGACAATTTAATCTCTAGTCCCTCTGCTTTTTCTAAATCCAGCTTGTACATCTGGAATTTCAGTTCAAGTACTGTTGAAGCCTAACTTGAACGATTTTGAGTGTTACCTAGCTAGCATGTGAAAAGAGTGCAATTCTGTGGTAGCCTGAACATTCTTTGTCATTGCCCTTCTTTGAAACTGATCTTTTCCAACCCTGTGACCATTGCTGAGTTTTCCAAATTTGCTTGCAAATTGAGTGAAACACTTAAATAGCATTATGTTTTAGAGTTTTAAATAGCTTAGCTGGAATTCCATCACATCCACTAGTTTTGTTCATAGTATGAACAAACAAATTGTGCTTCCTAAAGCCAACTTGACTTCACACTCCTGGATGTCTCGCTTCAGGTTAGTGATCATACCACTGCAGTTATCCAGGTCATTAAAACCTTTTTTGTATAGTTCTGTGTATTTTGGCAACCTCTTCTTAATCTCGTCTGCTTCTGTTAGGTTCTTGCTGTTTCTGTCCTTTGTTGTACCCATCTTTTCATGAAATGTTCCCTTGATGTTTCCAGTTTTCTTGAAGAGATCTCTAGTCTTTTCCATTCTATTGTTTCACTCTATTCTTTGCACTGTTTACTTAGGAAGGTTTTCTTGTCTCTCCTTGATATTCTCTGGAACTCTGCATTCAGTTGTGTATATCTTTCCCTTTCTCCTTTGCCTTTTGCTTCTCTTTCAGCTACTTGTAAAGCTTCCTTAGACAACCAATTTTCTTCTTTCATTTCTTTTTCTTTGGGATAGTTTTAATCACCACCTCCTGTACAGAGTTATGAACATCTATCCATAGTTCTTCAGACACTCTGTTTACCAGACTTAAAACCTTGAATTTGTTCATCACCTCCACTGTATATGATAAGGAATTTAATTTAGGTTGTACCTAAATGGTCTAGTGGTTTTCCCTACTGTCTTCGATTTAAGGCTGAATTTTGCAATAAGGAGCTCATGATCTGAGCCACAATCAACTATAAATTTGATCTATATCTTTTGAGAAATTTCTAAAGCAATGCTACAAGAAATGTATTCTGATTCTAATTTTACAAATGAGAAAACTAAGGTCCAGAGAGATTGAGAAACTTACTCAAGATAACACAGGTTGTAGAGAGTAGAGGATATTTAGCTTAACTAACATATTGTATTCTAAGTAAGGTCAGAGATATGAAAGCAAATCTGCGAATTTTAGTATGCAATAAAATGAAAACTAGAACATCAGTGAACTCCACTTTGGTTAATGACAAATGAAGTCCCAGTGTTACAACTGACAGTGTGAATTCTTACTCTTAAAAGGAACTGATATGGTTAAGATGCAGCTACATTTGACTTGCTTCATAGGTGGATGATGCTACAAGCCCAGTATTATAAGACATGCATAAATGGAGTGACTTTTCTGAAGTGATGTTAGATTTTTGCTGACTCAGCCACACTCTTCTGACTTACTTTGCAACAGATTTACAGATGGATTCACATTTGCAAGGTGGCAGCCTGCAAGGAATAGAGGGTTGCAAGGTGATGACATTAGCATGTTAGCCTGAAGTGTAGAAAGATCACCCTTCTAGTTATCAAGGCTGAAAATCTTTATGGGACTTAACTAATTTATTTTAAATGATTGCATACTTTGATAAGATAGGTGCTATCTTTTTAATGTCATTAGCCATTAGTCATTAGAAAAAGATTTTCTCCTTGAGAGCTCAGGACATGTATTGTCTCTGACAATTCATGGGTTCTGACAAGTGTCTGAAAGTCAAAAGGGCTTTTGGTCATTCAGGGATTTTCTGGTAAATTTCAACCCAAATTTAGAAAATCAATAAAATGTCTTAATTTGGGGGCTGTTTGAAAAATTCCCGTAGNGTCTCTGACAATTCATGGGTTCTGACAAGTGTCTGAAAGTCAAAAGGGCTTTTGGTCATTCAGGGATTTTCTGGTAAATTTCAACCCAAATTTAGAAAATCAATAAAATGTCTTAATTTGGGGGCTGTTTGAAAAATTCCTGTAGACTACCTAAACCAAAATTTCCTTCTTTTTAAAGTGTTCACAAAGGAATCTCTTAATAAAAGATACTAAATCACTTCCTGTACAGTGTAAGCTTTTGCTATGACAAAGATCCAATAACAATATTCAGAAATGCAAGGAATGCATTTAATGCAACTCTTTTATATTATTGAATGATGTAGTATAGCTTTTCTGTAATGAGGTTTTGTGAACTTATTAGGCTGTTGGTTTTATGCATTTAAGTAAAAAATGTCAAATATCTATCCTGTGATATGTGAATATTTTAGAAGAAATATAATATCTTATATTATTAAATTAAAAATTGTGAGATGGGTTGTCAGTAATATCAGCAACAATATTATCAGGATTATTTGTTATCCTCGAGTTTTGGCTTATTATGTGCTCAATCATTTATTCTTACAAAAGTGTTAGTAATATATATTTTTAAAGTAATATGACTTTGATATGCTTCATTACTTTTTAAAAGTCCTAGTTTGACACTTTGGATACTGTGATTTGAAGATCTTCTTCTAAGGGAGTTTATTTTCAGACTGAACATAGTAGCTGTAATAGCACATGAAAATTTAAATGAAAGAAGCACATCACTGGTTGCACATATTAAATTATATCCATTCCATCCTCATACAGAGGATTTTTTTCAAAAATTTGGGTCGTGTATTTTTATCTCTCCTTATATCAATCAGTTTTTCTTGTAAACAAGTCAGAAGGGCAGTGAGTTGTGTGTGGGAGTATAAATTGGGCAACATTTTCTGGACTGCTTTTTTTTTACTACATTCATTAAAAATTCAAAAACAGTCATATCCTTTGACATAACAATTATGCTGCCACATTTTTATGAGTTAGAGGGATACAAAGCCACCAAGCAGACAACCCACAAACTGAAGAACAATTATACCAAAGAAATTCTTGCACTATTGAGAAAGTTCTAGGACCCACAACAGATTTTTCAACCTGGGGATTTGGCAAAGGGACGGAGAACACCCAGGGAATTTGACTTTGGAGGCCAGTGGGATTTGATCACAGAACGTCCACAGGCCTGGGGAAACAGCATCTTGGCAGGCACAAACAAAACCTTGTGTGCCCCGGGAGCCAGGAGAAAGGAGCAGTGAGACCCCACAAGAGACTGAGCCAGACTGGCCTGTGAGTGTCCAGGAGTCTCCAGCAGAGATTCAGGCCAAAGAATAGGGAGGAAACACAGCCCTACTCATCAACAGAAGATTGGATTAAAGATTTACTGAGCATGGCCCTGGCATCAGAACAAAACCCAGTTTCTCCCACAGTCAATCTCTCCTATCAGGAAGCTTCCATAAGCTTCTCATTCTTATTCTTATCAGAGGGCAGACAGAATGAAAAACACAATCACAGAAAACTAACCAAACAGATCACATGGACCACAGCCTTGTCTAACTCATTGAAGCTATGAGACATGCTGTATAGGGCTACCCAAGACAGACGGGTCATGATGGAAAATTCTGACAAAATGTGGTCCACTGGAGAAAGGAATGGCAAACCACTTCAGCATTCTCACCTTAAGAGCCCCATGAAGAGTATAAAAAGGAAAAAAAGATATGACACTGAAAGATCAACTCCTCAGGTTGGTAGTTGCTCAATATGCACCTGGAGAAGAGTGGAGAAATACCTCCAGAAAGAATGAAGAGACAGAGCCACAATGAAAACAACGCCCAGGTGTGGATGTGACTGGCGATGGAAGTAAAGTCCAATGCTGCAAAGAATAACATTGCATAAGAACCTGAAATATCAGGTCCACGAATCAAGTTAAACTGGAAGTGGTCAAACAGGAGATGGCAAGAGTGAACATCAACATTTTAGGAATCAGTGAACTAAATGGACTGGGATGGGTGAATTTAATTCAGATGACCATTATATCTACTACTGTGGGCAGGAACCTCTTAGAAGAAATGGAGTAGCCCTCATAGTCAATTAAAGAGTCTGAAACGCAGTACTTGAATGCATTCTCAAAAACAACAGAATGATCTCTGTTTCCAAGGCAAACCATTCAATATCACAGTAATCCAAGCCTATGCCCCAACCACTAATGCTGAAGAAGCTGAAGTTGAATGGTTCTATGATGACCTACAACACCTTCTAGAACTAACACCCCCCAAAGATATCCTTTTCATTGTAGGGGATTGGAATGCAAAAGTAGGACTTCAAGAGACACCTGGTGTAACAGGCAAATTAGGCCTTGGAAGACAAAATGAAGCAGGGAAAAGGCTAAGAGAGTTTTGCCAAGAGAACACACTGGTCATAGCAAACACTTTCTTCCAAAAACACAAGAGATCACTGTACACATGGACATCAGCAGATGGTCAATACTGAAATCAGACTGATTATGTTCTTTGCAGACAAAGATGGAGAAGTTCTTTAGAGTCAGCAAAAACAAGGCCAGGAGCTGACTGCGGCTCAGATCATGAAGTCCTTATTGCCAAATCAGACTTCAGTTGAAGAAAGTAGGGAAAATCACTAGACCATTCAGGTATGACCTAAATAAAATCCCTTATAATTATACAGTGGATGTGACAAATAGACTTAAGGGGCTAGATCTGATAGAGTGTCTGAAGAACTATGGACAGAGATTTGTGACATTGAACAGGAGGCAGTGATTAAGACCATCCCCAAGAGAAAGAAATTGAAAAGGCAAAATGCTTGTATGAGGAGACCTTACAGATCACTGAGAAAAGAAGAGACACTAAAGGCAAAGGAGCAAAGGCAAGATATCCCCATTTGAATGCAGAGTTCCAAAGAATATGAAGGAGAGAAAAGAAAGCCTTCCTTAGAGATCAATGCAAAGAAATAGAGGAAAAAATAGAACGGAAAAGACTATTGATCTTAAGAAAATTAGAGCTAACAATGGAATATTTCATGCAAAGACAGGCACAATAAAGGACAGAAATGGTATGGACCTAACAGAAGCAGAAGATATTAAGAAGAGGTGGCAAGAATACACAGAACAACTATAGGCAAAAGATTATCATGACCCAGATAACCATGATGGTGTGATCACTCACCTAGAGCCAGACATCCTGGGCCTTCAGTTCGGTTCAGTTCAGTTCAGTCACTCAGTCGAGTCCGACTCTTTGAGACCCCATGAATTGCAGCACGCCAGCCCTCCCTGTCCATCACCAACTCCTGGAGTTTACTCAAACTCATGGGCCTTGGGAAGCATCATTATGAACAAAGCTAGTGGAGGTGATTGAATTCCAGTTGAGCTATTTCAAATCCTAAAAGAGGATGCTGTGAAAGTGCTGCACTCAATATGTCAGCAAATTTGGAAAACTCAGTAGTGATCACAGGACTGGAAAAGGTCAGTTTTCATTCCAATCCCAAAGAAAGGCAATACCAAAGAATGTTCAAACTATCACACACTTGCACTTATTTCATACTCTAGCAAAGTAATGCTTAAAATTCTCCAAGTGAGGCTTCAACATTATGTGATCCATGAAACTCCTGATGTTCAAGCTGGATTTAGAAAGGGCAGAGGAACTAGAGATCAAATTGACAACATCTGTTGGATCATAGAAAAAGCAAGAGAGTTCTAGAAAAACCTCTACTTCTGCTTTATTGACTATACCAAAGCCTTTTACTGGATCACAGCAAACTGTGGAAAATTCTTAAAGATACGGGAATATCGGCAATCCCACTGCTGGGCATACACACCGAGGAAACCAGAATTGAAAGAGACACATGTACCCCAATGTTCANGTGGAGAGTTTCAGGAGTGTCATAGGCCAGGGCACAGTGATTAGACTGAGAAGACTTGAACACCATTAACAATCTTGACCTATAAACATACTTACAACAGTGCTTCTCTCCAACTGCAGAATATAGATTCTTTATAAGGACATGTGGAAGTGTTACAAAAATTGATCACATGTTGGGCCACAAAGTAACACTCAATACATTTGAAAGGATTGAAGGCATGCAGAAATATGGCATTTTACCATAATGTGTTTATGTTAGAAATTCATAGCAAAAAAGTAACTATTAATATAACATCACAATATGCTTTGAAATAAAAGATGCGTGTATAAATAATCCATGCATCAAAGAAAAACAGTGGGAATTAGAAATGCTTTGACTCAAATGATAATGAAACTACTTTATATAAAAATTTCTGATGTAGCAGTAAAACTGGAATTAAAAGAAAATTTTTAGCTTCAACTGCATATATTGGAAGCTTTAAAAAAACTGGAAAAAAATCAGTAAGCATTTGGTCTGTGCCAAGAATAGAAAGAAAAAAGTCAGATTTAGAAGCAGAAATTGTGGCCATAGAAAACATATAAACAATAGAGAGCATCAACTATAGTTAAGAAACCATAAGACTTGATCAAAAAAATTAAAGAATGCAAAACTAACCATTAGAATGCCAAGGAACACCTTGCTACAGATTCTGCCCACAGTAAAATGATAGGAGGATGTTGCAAATAACTTAGTGACAACAGATTTTGATGAAATGGATAACCTGGAGAAGTATCAGTCGCTCAGTCGTTTCCGACTCTTTGCGACCCCATGGACTGTAGCCCACAAGGCTCCTCTTTCCATGAGATTCTCCAGGCAAGAATACTGGAGTGGGTTGCCATTTCCTTCTCCAAATCTAGAAAGAACAGTTTACAAAAACTAATTATAAGAAGAAATAGAAAAGCTGCATAATGCTGTATTTATTAAAGTAATCAAATTTGTACTCAAAAGCTGCCTTCAAAGAAAACCCTAGGTCATTGACAATATGTCCTCCTTAACCAAACTTTCTTCAGGCCCCTTTTGTCAACTAGACCTCAGTCTCTGGACAGACTTGTTCTTTGTGTCTTTGCATCACCCGGTTTTTAGCAAAAATCTTGCTCAGTCAGTTTAGGTTGAAGTCTCATCCTTCCTTCACCCTTGGGTCTGATCACCTGTCCTCCCTTCAGCAAGGATCCTGCTAAGTCAGTCTGGCAAGAATTCCCCTGACTTTTGATACCACCTCAGTAATTTTTTATCCACTGACCCCCACCAAGCTCTTGTTTATAAATCCCTACTTGTCCAGGCTGTATTCAGATTTGAGTCAAGTTATATACTGAGGTATCTTCTCCCCTACTGCAATAGTTCATGAACAAAATCTGCTTTCACTGTTATTTTATGATAACTTCTAGTTGGCTTTGACTTTCTTTAATACCACTGATGGCTTGCTTTTGTGAGAGCTTTATTTTTCCTCCTTTGGCTCTCATGCACCTCAAATCTTCATGAAAGCCGATATTAATCTACCCTTAATATTCTTTGAAGAAAGTGGGGTGACATACTTTTTAGCACTGGTCAGGAAAATTAGAAGTCTCACTTTTGATTTTTTCTGAAACCTTAATAGAGGCTCCAAACTGTAGAAAATAGCCTTTTCAATTTCGGTCTCTTAATTTTACCATAACTGTAGACTTAATCCTCACCATAACCTGATGAGAGTTATTATCTTTTTAAAATTAGATGAGGAAATGATGATTGAGAGTAGTTAAGTCATTGTTTTGCCACAGAATTATTGAAGCCAGCTTGTAAAATGTGGGTTGTTCTGAAACAACACAACCTTTTCCCTCTTTGTCCTATTGCATCTTATTTTGCAAGTCAAGGTTGAATGATACAAACACAATGAAAGAAAACAGCAAAACCTTCAAGCACTGTGCTTCATTGGGAAGTAGACATGGGCCTTATTGGAACACCTTGGGTTCTTCCACTTGTTAGTTATGACCTTGATTGATTTACTTCACTTCTTTGTGCCTTGTACTTTTAAATCTGATGAGATGCTCATTATAATACCTACCACACAAGAATATTATGGTGAGAGTTAAATCTAATTATATATGAAAGCATTTATATAATTACCACCTGATGCTTAATCGGTACTTTAGATTTTTCTGATCAGAATGAGATGACTCAGCGTAGTAGACAGATCTAAGCTTAGAATATTTCTTCATACTGTGTTTTATCCACTTATGAAAAGACTGAGTGCTATTTTCTAAGATATAGGTATTTCTTGCTCTTTTAAAATAATCTCTTAAACCTGATCTGACTCCCAAGGAAAGTTCATCTCCTTTTTAATTTTGACATTACTATGGGCACTAGATGCTAATGTGATAAGTGCCTTTGAAATANGAAAAGACTGAGTGCTATTTTCTAAGATATAGGTATTTCTTGCTCTTTTAAAATAATCTCTTAAACCTGATCTGACTCCCAAGGAAAGTTCATCTCCTTTTTAATTTTGACATTACTATGGGCACTAGATGCTAATGTGATAAGTGCCTTTGAAATAAATATTTCAAATAGGATTTTATTGCTTTAATAAACTGTTTTCCCTCTTCTCTGCTTTCTTATTTTGATCGGCAATGCAAGAAAACACCTAGATGGAATTGTCAAGTCTCATCCATCATAAAAAATGAAGTCAGAAATCTGAATAAGAATCTCCAGGCACTTCCAGTAAATCAACTGTTTCTTTAATATTACGTCTGTGCTATTTTCTTTCCTAAGATCTTCCAAATTTAATGCATACATGCTCCCCCCAGATGACAAGAAAATAATGAACTTTACTGGATTCAGGATGAGGTAGGAAGCCATTGTTCTATTCACACATAATGTTATTCGAAGTATTCATGGGTACAAGGCATTAAAAATGAAATAACTCTAGCTGATGATTAACTGAGTGGGGAATTCTTCAACTGAGTTTAAAGTGTGAAATAATGAACTTCCAGGTTTTCAGCTTTAAGGATTCTTAAAGTAGAAGAGAACTGAAGTTGTTTTTTTTTTGTATCCTATAAAAACATAAAAAAAAATATATGATTCTCCCTTATTAGCCCTGAATAATAGGTCAGAGTAGATTAGCAGTAATTCAGGTTTATTTTTGCCCTGTATAAACTTTAGAGGGAGATGTAAAGCAGTGAAGAAAAGGCCAGCTTTTAGTTGAGGAAGTCTGCGTTGAGGCCCCAACTCTGCCTGTAATTTTTAATTAATATAACCTATAATTTAAGCATGCTATGTCTCAGTTTCCTTATTTTGTTGTTGTTATTCAGTTGCTCAGTCATGTCTGACTCTTTGTGACCCCATGGACAGCAGCATGCCAGGCTTTCCTGTCCTTCACAATCTCCTGGAGTTTGCTCAAGCTCATGTCCATTGAAATCAATGATGTCATCCAATCACCTTATCTTCTGTCACTCCCTTCTCTTCCTGCCTTCAATCTTTCCCAGCATCAGAATCTTTTCCTATGAGTTGGCTCTTCCAATCAAGTGGCCAAGTATTGGTGCTTCAGCTGCAGTATTGGTCCCTTTGATACTGAAAAAATCAGGACTGATTTCTTTTAGGATGGACTGGTTTGATCTCCTTGTAGTTCAAGGGACTCTCAAGAGTCTTTTTCAGCATCCCAGTTCAAAAGCATCAGTTCTTTGGTGCTCAGTCTTCTTTATGGTCCAACTCTCACATCCATACATGACTACTGGAAAAGCCTTAGATTTATGGGCTCTATATAGATACTGGTGCAATGGCAATGACAGTGTCTGCTATGGGCTCCACAGCTCATCTACATAGCCTGCAGTCTTTTCACCAAACTTCATGCTTTGGAAGCTGGGTAGAATACAATCTTAGAAATGGTGGTACCTCTAGGCCCTCAAATGCTCTCTTTGAAAATGAAATCTGTATTGTAAAGTCCCATGGTTATAGGCTGCATAATAAACTGAGTTGAAGGTCTCCTACAGATCAAATGAAATTTCTCTTATTTTATTTCTTTTCCTTTGTTCCTCTTTTCTCCTTGAGGGAAGCATAAGAAAGTAATTCTGTTTATTGGAAGTCCAGATATTTAGTTTCTAAAATCCTAAGAGTTTTAAAAATTATATTTTGAATATCTTTACCTTCAAAGGTAAATAAATTAATAATATTTATGTTTTGATAAGTTAAGTAGACATGTTAACCCCTTTAGCTAGTACTCTAGATAAGCATTCACACACAAAATAGAAATAGAGTACATTACTTTCAAACTAGTTGAAGAGAAAAAGAGAAGAGGGAAAAGTATCAGTTTGAAAGCAGAAAGCACAATAAAAAGATGCAAAAGGATTCATTAGTTCTAATGAGGTGGTCTCTTATTATACAGAGTGAAATAAGCCAGAAAGAAAAATACCAATACAGTATACTAACACATATATATAGAATTCAGAAAGATAGTAAATGATAACCCCGTATGCGAGACAGCAAAAGAGACACAGATGTCTAGAACGGACTTTTAGACTCTGTGGGAGAGGGAGACGGTGGGATGATGTGGGAAAATGGCATTGAAACATGTATACTATCAGGTAAGAAACAAATCGCCAGTCTATGTTCGATACAGGATACAGGATGCTTGGGGCTGGTGCAAGGGGATGATCCAGGGAGATGATATGGGGTGGGAGGTGGGAGGAAGATTCAGGATTGGGAACTTATGTACACCAGTGGCAGATTCATGTCAATTTATGGCAAAACCAATGCAGTATTGTAAAGCAAAATAAAGTAAAAATAAAAATTTAAAAAATGGAAAAGGATTCATAAAAAATAAGAAATAAACTGGGTTATAGAATATATTAGCAATGATAATAAAAGTAAGTAGATTAGATTCTATTAGTTCAGTTCATTTGCTCAGTTGTGTCTGACTCTTTGTGACCCCATGAATCGCAGCACGCAAGGCCTCTCTGTCCATCACCAACTCCTGGAGTTCACTCAAACTCACGTCCATTGAGTAGGTGATGCCACCCAGCCATCTTATCCTCTGTGATCCCTTTCTCCTCCTGCCTCCAATCCCTCCCAGCATCAGAGTCTTTTCCAATGAGTCAACTCGTCGCATGAGGTGGCCTTTCAGCTTTAGCATCATTCCTTCCAAAGAACACCCAGGACTGATCTCCTTTAGGATGGCCTGGTTGGATCTCCTTGTAGTCCAAAGGACTCTCAAGAGTCTTTACACCACAGTTCAAAAGCATAAATTTTTTGGCACTCAGCTTTCTTCACAGTCCAACTCTCACATTCATACATGACCAGTGGAAAACCATTGCCTTGACTAGATGGACCTTTGTTGGCAAAGTGTTAGAGATATTAGATCAATAAACTAAAATTCTGGTATTAATACATGTAATTTACAAGTAACCTATCTGTATCATTTGGAGACAGTCTGAAAATCAAAGAATATAAAATTTTATCCTGGAACAATACTAATAAATGCTAATCCTAATAAAGCTGAGATTGCTCCATTTAATCTTCAGTCAAAATAGAATTTAAAGTAAGAAATATTACTAGGAATAAAAAGTCAATTTCACTTTGATAAAAACTCAAATGACCTAAAGATATAATAATCTAGACTTTTATGTACCTAATACCAGCCTGCAAAATATATAAAGTCAGAACTGACCAAGTATAAAGAAAATTAGCTAATCAATACCATGGTGAGAGATCTTTAGCACACACAATTTAATGATTTNACTCAAATGACCTAAAGATATAATAATCTAGACTTTTATGTACCTAATACCAGCCTGCAAAATATATAAAGTCAGAACTGACCAAGTATAAAGAAAATTAGCTAATCAATACCATGGTGAGAGATCTTTAGCACACACAATTTAATGATTTAAGTAATAAGTGTGCAAATGTATTAATGATGATATAGAATACTTATTTGAATAACCTAATTGATAGGTTTGCAACAGGGACTGCAAGCTACATACTCTTGTTTTGATACACAAGGATTATTTCTGAATATAATGCATAATGGGCCATAGGACACATTTTGAAAGATGGATTTCAGGGACTTCACTGGTGATCCAATGATTGAGTCCTCCTTGCAATGCAGGGAACTCATGTTTGATTCCTTGTCAAAGAACTAAGATCCCATATGCTGCAGAGCAAATAAGACACAGCTACTGAAGCAGCCCCCCACCCCGTCTGAAGCCCATACACCAGTGCACCAACCAAAACTACTGAATCTGTGTGTCAAAACTAGAGAATCTGTGTACTGCAACAAAAGATCTCACATGATGCAACAAAGACTCTGTATGCTACAACTAAGACCTGACACAGACAAATAAATAAAACTAAAAAAAAGATGGATTTCATATCCATTTCATTCTCTGACTCCAATGAAATTAGTACATGTATATGTGTACAAGACAGAAGAATTCCATATGTTTGCAAATTTAGAAATACATTCTTAATATAATAGTCAAAGAATCATAAATATAAAATAGAAAATATTTTGAACTGAANTGGCTGGTCTTGCTGCCCTTCTGTCGCAGCAGGAGCCGCACGTGCCTGTTGGGTTCCCTGTAAACAACAGCGTGAACAAGAGAGGCAGCAAGGCGGTTGTGTACAGCTCTGAATTGGCCAGAAAAGGGGGAATTGAATAGGTGAAAATGGAAGGACCCTGGGACACACTTGAGAATCTGCCTGTGCTCCTAAACTGTGCCGGAGCCTGACACTCAGATCGCGGTTTTAGTCTCTCGCCTGGCACCATGGCTTAACCTGCGGTTTCTTCCATATGCCCAAGCCTTGTTTTCTATTACCTTAGGTTGCAAACCAGTCTAGGGAAGTCTATGGGAAAGTAGCATTAATTCAAGGGAAAAAAGTATTTCTTCATTTCAGTGTTTGAAGATTTTTGTTGCTATTGTTCTCCCTCTTTCCTGATTCCCATTCTGACCCTGAACCAAATTTATAGCAATATAATTAGTGTTAATCTAAGGTGTCAACCATCCAAAAATTGCTGCAGTCAATCTTTAGAGCTGAATAAATAAAAAGACTTGCATAAAAAACAAAACAAAACAAAAAAACAGATAGAGGATCTGAATAGACATTTTTCCAGAGAAGACCTATGAATGACTAACAGGCATGTGAGAACATTCTCGACATCATTAATCACCTAGGAAATGAAAATCATAACAGTGAGATATTATCTTACACCTGTTAGAATGACTATTATTAAAAAGACAAGAGATAACAAGTAGTGATGAGCATATGGAGAAAAGGGAACTCTTGTACACTGCTGATGGGAATGTAAATTGGTGCAGCCAAGATGGAAAACAGTATAGAGGCTGTCAGAAAATTAAAAATAGGGCTACCATCCAGTCCTGCAACTCCATTTCTGAGTACTAGTCCAAAGAAAACTAAAACGCTAACTCAAAAAAGATGTATACTCCCCTATGTTCATTGCAGCATTATTTACAATAGCCAAGATATGGAAAATAAATTAAATGTATATCAATGGATGAATGGATAAGGTCACTCCCTAGATCTACAATGTTTTATGCACAATTTTCAATTAGCATTATATACAGTGAAATATCATTCAGTTATAATAAAAATATCATTATTCACAAGTGATATGATTGTGTAAGTATAAACAAAACAATCTATATGTAAGTTATTAGGATGATAAGAGAGTTTAACAAAGTGCCTAGATATAAAAACATCAATTGTATTTTTATACACTTGGCAGAAAATTTTATTAAAAAGTAATTTTTAAAGATATATTTAAAATAGCATTATAATGTAAAACACTTTGGAATAAATCTGACAAAATATAAGCAAGAGTTTCATGGAGAGTCATAAAACTATTACTATTACCTCAAATATAAATAAATGAGATACAAAATAAAAAATTTGAACAAAGCCAATTGATTTATAGACTAGTCTATAGTGATGAATAAAATGATCTACAGAGAATGCAATTCCAAAAATCTCAACAGGTGCTTAGGTAGAATTTGATGAGCTGATCCATATATAGAATTGAAGAAGTCCCCAGAGGATCAAAACACTCTTAAAGAAGTACAGCTTGGAAATACTTATCTTACCAGATGAAAGAAAACTCATACCAAATTAGATAATGTGGTACTGGTGCAGTGATAGGTGAAAAGACCAATGTAATATATTGTTGTACAGTTGCTCAGTTGTGTCCAGCTCCTTGCACATGGATTGCAGCATGCCAGGCTTATCTCTCCTTCTCTGTCTCCTGGAGTTTGCTCAAACTCACATCCATTGAGTCTGTGATGCCATCCAACTGTCTCATCCTCTGTCGTCCCCTTCTCCTCCTGTCTTCAATCTTTCCCAGCATCAGGGTTTTTTCCAATGAATCAGTTCTTCTCATCAGGTAGCCAAAGTACTGGAGTTTCAGCTTCAGCATCAGTTCTTCCAATGAATATTCAGGATTGATTTCCTTTAGGTTTGATTGGCTTGATCTCCTTAATAAATTATAATCTCATACATATGGAATTCCCACATATATATGGAAACAATTTTGTTAAAAGCTAATTTTTTTGTTAAGAAATAAGACTTTTAAAAAATGGTGTTGGAGCAATTGGAAAATATATACAAAATTAAGGATATATGTGAAAGGAAAAACTAAAAATGTTTTTACAAGACCACATGAGAGTGTATATTTATAACCCTCCAGGGTAGTGAAAAATCTCTTAACTAGGGCACAACAAGCACAAATCATAAACAAAGTTATAAATTTCACTAAGTTAGGATTAAGAACCTCTGTTCATCAGTTGATGCTTTAAAACAAAGAGAAATATAATCTACAAAAGGGAAAATACTTTTGGAGCAAACAAAACCATCAGGGGATTATAATTTGACTCAACAGATTCAGTACCAATATGACAACTTAACAGAAATTCGGGTCAGAGATTTGCCCAAACATTTCACAAAAGAAAAGAAAAACCATGAATGGCACATAAACACATGAACACACGCTTAGATTCATTAGTAATCATGGAGATGCAAGTTAAATCACAATGAGATATTTTTCATGGGTTTGCAATCTTAAGGCAAGGATGTGGAGTGATGTGGGTTCTGAAGCACCCTTTATGTGAGAAAGTTTGGGAGAGATTTGGATGACTCTTACACTCATTTCAGGAGACAAGGCCAAAAATGTAAAGTGAGGGAAACTGGAGGCAGCTCAGAAATCCAATGGACTTTCCTGGTGGCTCAGATGGTAAAGAATCTGCCTGCACTGTGAGAGACCTGGGGTCGATCCCTGGGTTGGGAAGATCCCCTGGAGGAGGGCATGGCAACCCACTCTAATACTGTTGCCTGGACAATCCCCATGGACAGAGGGTCCTGGTGGGCTACAGTCCATGGGGCTGCACAGAATCTCAGACACCACTAAGCAACTAAGCATAGCACACGGTACAGAGATCCAACACTAGAAAAATGAATAAATAATAGGGGTACATTCACACACTGGAATAATAGAGAATCATGAACAATAATGAAGGATAAGTATTAAATAGTATGACAAATGACTCTCGGTAGCAACAAACTCAAGGGAAGCACTAAAAATATCTCTGGAAAAACTTCAGAAGATGCCAGTTTTGTTGCTCTCATCATCTTGAAGTTATGTTGCCGAATAATCACACAACTGTAGTGGATTTTTGTAAAGACAACTATAATTCATTATTCAACATTCATTTTTTGGAAGTGAGAAACTAAAGAAAGTTAAGGCATAAGGATTACTGTAACAATAAAGCTTTCTTGCACCTCAAGGTATTTTTTTTTTCCCCCTTAGAGCATTATATGCCCTTCTTAAACACAGTGGCTATTCTAATTATTGAACTTAGTATTAGAATGTTGGACTATTTTCAGTATTCTTTTAAACAGTAAAGTGTGTGGATGAAATGATAGGGATAAATCAAGTTGTAGAAAAATATATATAACATGACTATACAATGTTCAACACCATATACACTAAACAATAATCTCTCATGGATATAAAACATATGTGTTATAACTCCAGCAAAGGAGTTATACACTCAGAAGACTGTGCTTACTTCTAAGCAGGGAGAATCAGAATGGGGTTGGGGAGGGACTGGAAAGAACCCTCTCATGTAAGGTTACCACCCTTTCAGTTAAACTTAGTTTTGGGCACACAAGTATTTGCATCGCTGTTTGTCATAATTCACATGCCTTTTATATTCTATCTAGTCAATATTTGATAAAATAATGAAAACAAAACTAAAGCAGAAGCAGCACAGTTTTGAAATGGCTGAACGAATCTTGACTGTCATTTAGGATGGATGTCCGCAGGTGTAATTCACCAGAGCCTCGGCTCATGTTGCCTGGGGCTATATTCTGAGTGACCTCAGATCACCAGCAAGGAATGGGACTTCAGGCTCCTAGCTGATGGGTCTCTGAGAGTTCTTAATCCCATTTCAATTATGCGATGCCCTTCGGCACTCATTAGCAAGAGCTTGACTCTACGCTGTCATTTCTATGTGGTCCTGGAGGAAGAGGTGCTTTGTGTAGAATCTACATCCACACGTGTTGCTGTGGGATCCAGCTGTCCTCCAGACGTGTGGGGATTGATTGTATCTTGGAACTTCCCACCTGCCAGTTCTGACCTTGTGTCTTTCTATCTTTGGGGTAGCCAAGGGATCTCATCTTTCCAGTCAAGCCTTGAAAGTAACTTGAAGGGGGAGTGGATCTCTTTCCCATCTCATTTTGTCTTTTAACCTAGAAATTATAAAACAACAGCAAGTAAAAATCAGGAAAGAGCTCCCGGAAACAGAGATTAAATGAGATGAAATAATCCTAAACATCACTAACCAGGGCAGACAGAGCCTACCTCTAAAGTTTCACATGAAGTGGTGTTAAGAGCATTTGTCTGGGTGGCAGTCCTGGCTCCTATTTTCTGTTCTGCTGCAAATCACGGCTGTTTAATTGTAGAAAGGCCACAAACTCTCGGCATCAACATTTCTTCACCTTGTGAACATTTATTGTCAACCTGTCATTTTACTTATTTTTTAAAGAGAGACACAGACATATAGAACGGACTTTTGGCCTCTGAGGGAGAGGGAGAGGGTGGGATGATTTTGGAGAATGGCATTGAAGCATGTATACTATCATGTAAGAAACGAGGTGCCGGTCTATGTTAGATGCAGGATGCAGGATATTTGGGGCTGGTGCACAGGGATGATCCAGAGAGACGTTATGGGGTGGGAGGTGGGAGGGGGATTCAGGATTGGGAGCTTGTGTACACCTGTGGTGGATTCATGTCGATGTATGGCAAAACCAATAGAGTATTGTAAAGTAAAATAAAGTTAAAAAAAATAAATAAAAGATACAAACTCCTATATATAACATAAATGAGAAAAAAAAATCCCAACAGCAATTTTTACATAAATTTTTAAAAACCTAAAATTTGTTGAAACAACAAAATACCATGAATAGCCAAATCAATCTTGAGAAAGAATAAAGCTGAAGGAATCAAATCTGATTTCAAAATATACTATAAAACTATAGTATCCAAAACAGTATGGTTTTGGCATAAAGATAAAGAGACCAATGAAGTGGAGTAGAGAGCCCAGAAATAAACTCACACATATTGGGTTAACTGATCCTCAATAAAGATGCCAAGAACACACAATAGATAAGAGATAGTCTGTTCAGAAAACAGTGTTGGAAAAACTGGATCTCCACAAAGAAAAGAATGAAGCAGGACCCTTGTCTTACCCTATACACAAATATCAACTCAAAATGGATTAAACGTTTTAAACATAAGACCTGAATCTGTAAAATTCCTAGCATAAAACAAAAAAATGCTTCATGACATTGCTCTTGGTAATAATTATATGGATACAACATCAAAAGCACAAGCAACAAACAGAAATATACAAGTAAGACTACATAAAACTAAAAAATATCTGCACACTAAAGGAACTAACAACAAAAAGAAAAGGCAATCTATCTAAAATTTCAAATTTCGAAGCTATGGTTAAACAGTTTGCCCTAATCTAAGAAAAGGACTAACATCTTCTAATTCCCACCTTCCCATTGACTGTGCCACTCCTTGTGATGAACCCAAGTTAATAAAGATCAAATATCACAGATATGCTAAAAAAAAAAAGAGTGTTTTTGATGTGGACTATTTTTTAAAGTCTTCATTAAAATTAGGACAATATTGCTTCTGTTTTATGTTTCCGTTTTTTTTTTTTGGCCTGTAGGCACGTGGGATCTTAGCTCTCTGGCCGAGGACTGAACTTGCACCTCTGAATTGGAAGGAGAAGTTTGAACCACTGGACCACCAGGGAGTTCTCCAATGCATCATTTAGAAGAACACAGCTCTCATCCTGAAAATAACTCTGATGATATAGGAATTATTGTTCCTGTCTTATTAATAAGGCAACTGAGGCTCAGGTTAATTAAGTGTTTCAAGGTCAAGCAGCTTTAAACAATAAAGACAGAACTTAAGCCCTTTCCCTCTGGCACCCCAGTCAGACTGATTCTTTCCATTTTGTTTTCTTTCCTAAGAGCCACGAAAGAGAGGGCTCTGGGATAAATCATTGCCCTCCAAGGTTCCTCACAGATCTAAGTATTTATGGTGCTTGTTCTTCTCCTCATTTGACACTAATTAGCACCAATGTTGTCAATCTTTTATACCACACTGTATTAGTAGTAGCTGGAGGGAAGAACAGAACCGTGGTCCCTGGAACTTTTCCCCTGCACAGGTCTGTTTCCACACTCAGTTATAAACAATAAACTCAGTTGCTTTCAGCTACCTCTTAAAGGAAATTAAAACAGTTTGTCAATTATTCTGGTCTTGAAGAAGAAAGTCTGTTGTTGTGTTGTTGTTAAGTCACTAAGTCATGTCTGACTCTTTGCAACCCCATGGACTGCAGCACGCCAGTCTTCCCTGTCCTTCACTATCTCCTGGAATTTAACTCAAACTCATGTCTATTGAGTTGGTGATGCCATCCAACCATCTCATCCTCTGTCGCCCCCTTCTCCTCCTGCCCTCAATCTTTTCCAGCATCAGGGTCTTTTCCAATGAATCACCAGCAGAGTTGGACATAACTTAGCTACTAAACAATAATGAAGAAAGTCTAGTATTCTTAAATTGAGAAAGATTTTTATTTCACANACCATCTCATCCTCTGTCGCCCCCTTCTCCTCCTGCCCTCAATCTTTTCCAGCATCAGGGTCTTTTCCAATGAATCACCAGCAGAGTTGGACATAACTTAGCTACTAAACAATAATGAAGAAAGTCTAGTATTCTTAAATTGAGAAAGATTTTTATTTCACAGTTTTGGGGTAAAAGAAACAATCTGGGAGATAAAGTTTGATCACTAAAGAGCTGATATCTTGAAGAAATGTCAGTATCGAATTAAGAAAGGTGAAAACATCATTTGAAATTAAGATTTTTCCTTCGTGTCAAATTTTATTTGCATACCCTTTGTTTTGGGAAGTTAGGGTTTGTGAGAGAGTAGGGAGTATTCTTACTGCTAATAAAAGGGAAGGGAGCCTACCTCAGCATTTGTTTCTCTCCGACTGGCAACTTGGTCATGTAGAGTGCATTACAGAAAAACTTTTTTGTCTTGATTTTTAAAAAGATCTATTTTTCTGGAATCCTTATATTCACACACACACACAAACAGTCTTAGTCTTGGTTGGACTTCTCAGATCACCCACATCTTCATTTGATTTGTTTAAATTTTGTTTAAATTTTAAGGAGGCATCACATGTTCAGAAGTGCTCTTACTTTTCTGCTGGATGGAAAATAGCAACTCTTCATCTGTCTCAGAGGGACAAAGAAAGAAGAATCAATTTTTTAAAAATATAGCTCTTGGGAAAAAATGTAACACCTTTCCACTGAAATATAGATGTCTGCTTATACTGCTAATGGAGCAACTAACAACTTAATGAATAGTATGTTTTCGAAACAAAGAATCCAAACTCATACTCTAGTTCTGGGACCACAACTGTGTCACCTCAACTCTCTGATCCTCCCTTTGCATTTGTAACATGGATAAGCTCATGTCTACCTTTCAGGACTTTTTCGAAGGCTGGATTTAGAAAATGTTTAGACAATGTTTGCAAAATGCTTGCCATGTGAGAAGCACCCTTTAAAGGGTTGCTGTTATTATCATTATTGTTGTTGTATTGCTATTATTATTGAAATGCACCTTTCTCTAAGGGATGGTGTTGTATATCTTAATATCACCTCTAGGAGAACACTGAGGATATGGGTTGTAAAACTCCTCTGGTCTAGACATTTTTAAGGAAGGAGTAGGTACGACTCTATATTATGCAGTAGATGTCAGGAATGTCAGAGACCTGTGATTCAGCCATCTCTCCACTTTGTTACTCTGTGCTTTAATATTAGCTTTTGCATCAATTCAGACAGAAGCATTGACAGAGTTTTCTTTTCTGCTAATTTCATTGCAATACCTGGATGAAGCCTTTTGTTGAGTCTGTGTGATCTGTCATTATTTCTTTTGAATTGAACTAGAGGAGTTCTTCCCTGATAGCTCAGATGGTAAAGAATCTGCCTGTAATGCAGGAGACACTGGTTCGATTCCTGCATCGGGAAGATCCCCTGGAGAAGGAATAGGCTACCCACTCCAGTATTCTGGCCTGGAGAATCCCATGGACTGTACAGTCTGTGGGGTTGCAAAGAGTCGGACACGACTGAGCGACCTTCAGTTGAGAGGAGTTAAGGGTCATAATTAAGAACTCAATTTATGCCTGTAATCTACTCTGTCATTGTATTTTCTCCAAATAATCTATTTTTTTCCATTAATGAAATGGACTGATTTATAATATATTCCCTAAGAAAGTGGGAGATGGACATATTTGAAAGAGAATAGGCAAAGAAGATTTGAATGATAAGTAAATATATTTTTATATACACACACACATTGTATGTATGTAAAGTATTTTTAATAACTTAAATATCATAGAAAGCAATCATCCTAAAGATAATACTTTAAAATTATTTAATGGCATATACTAGTTAAATTATGTAATTAATATTCATTAAATTTTATTATTGTCAGATTAATTACATTCACTTATTTTATTAATTGCTATTATTTATTAATACTTAATTATTAAATTACTTAATGAACTTTTAGGTAAAACTAAAGAAGGAAAAAGAAGTATTTCCTAGTGATTGCATTTCAGAAGCAAGCTAAGCACAGTGGGAAAAATGGTTACAGCAGTAAAGAGAAAAGCTAAATGAAATGCTATCCCATTCAATTTTATTTAATTCAACAAGCATTTTCTAAGTGGCTACAGATAACATGTAAATGTAATACTTGGTTTTCAGATGGTTCTAGTCCAGAAGAGGAAGCAAAAATATAAAACAGTAAGTTAAACTATTAGTGGCAAAGTCAGTCATAGAGAGACTTCTACTGTTGCATTGACAAGATAAGAAGCTACTGGGATTAACATACATACACTACTGCTGCTGCTAAGTCACTTCAATCATGTCCGACTCTGTGTGACCCCATAGACTGCAGCCCACCAGGCTCCCCCGTCCCTGGGATTCTCCAGGCAAGAACACTGGAGTGGATTGCCATTTCCTTCTTCAATGAATGAAAGTGAAAAGAGAAAGTGAAATCGCTCAGTCGTGCCTGACTCTTAGCGACCCCATAGACTTCAGCCCACCAGGCTCTTGCATCCATGGGATTTTCCAGGCAAGAGGACTGGAGTGGGGTGCCATTGCCTTCTCCGATATATACACTACTATATATAAAATAGACAGACATCAAGGACATGCTATAGAGCACAGGGAACTATAGTCAATATTATGTTATAACCTACAAGGGAAGAGAATCTGAAGAAGAATATACATATGTATATGTATATATAAAACTGAATCAGTATGCTGTATACCTGAGACTTACATGATATTATAAATTAACTATACTTCAATCAAAAATAAGAAGCAACCGTGGCAGAAAAGGAAGTGGTAAACTCTACAGCGTGGTGGAGGAGAGAAGAGTTTAAACTTCCTTGAGGTGTGGGATTTGACTGATAGGGGAGAGGGATCACTGGAGCATCTTAAGAATTTTTAGGGCTTCAACTCAGTCATCTATAAAGTGAAAGAACTCAACCGAATGAGATCTAAGGTTACTTTTAGCTTTAAAATATTGTTTTGTGAAATAGGAGAGGTAAAGTGAGCAGGTTGTGTCTAATTTAATTCTCATTGAGAGTTGATTAATTCAGTTTAGGTCTACTTCTTAGAATTCCAATATAAATTTCTCATCCCTGCTTTTATTAATTTATGTACAAGTCTCAAAGATCAAATTAAGATAAAGAACATTCTAATTCAAAGTCTTTACGTTAGAATCTACTTAGGATAATGCAAGTAACGTGTATGACTTTTGAAGTCAGGCAAAATTCGATTCCTAGCTCTTCTCGCTCTCACTGAGGGGAAGCCAGTGAGTCTCCACATGGCATCCTCACCATGTAGAGTCTCACCATGTACAGTCTCACCAGTACATCTGAATCATACATATTCTGGGGTCCCAGCCCAGACTTCCTAAAAAAGAAACACTCAGGGAAGAATCCAGCAATTTATTTTCTAACAAGCTCTTTAGGTCCTGCTGGTGCATTCGAGAGTGTGAGAACCACTGATATATGACATGGACTTGATAACTTACTTTTCAATGTAAGAATAAGAGTAACAAAATATAGTGGTTGGCAGGCTCTAATGACATAGTTTTTATTACTTAGTCTTCATTCTTTTTACTATTAAAATTACTTTTAATAAATATAAATAGTAAGTATTTTAAAATTTACTGTTACTATTCTTATTACTATCTCAATAATATTAAAATAATCACTGTTATTCCTATAATTAACTGAGGATTATACCTATGCTTAATATTCATTTGCACTTCTTACAAACATAAATCTAAATTTGTTAAATGCATCATATTTCTTTGAAAGGAAGCATCGCACTTGGTGAGGCAAATGTCTTATTATTCAAAAAGTGCTTTCTAGAAAACTCAATATATTGGTTTCATTTAACTGGTGTGGAGTGCTGAACATTCATGGCATTCATGAATCCCTCTGGCCTTGTCACCTTTGGCTGTAGCATAGAGGAAGCTAGCAGAAACCAAGTGTGCTCTAGGGGACAGGGCTCAGAATTCACAGTTATTATTTACGACTGTAAGAAAATCCTGGAACTTTAATGACTCTCATTTTTCTCATCTCTAAAACTGGAGTCATAGTATTTTCCCATTAGGCACTTGTGATAACCTAATGAGATACATATTGGTTAAAGCTCTTTGTAAAACACATATTGGTTGCCACATCCAAGTTCAAATTTGACAGAATTAGATGATCATTTATTCATTGCACTTAACAAATATTTATTGAGCACTTAACAATGTGTGTTGGAAAATACTGCGCATAGACAGAATTGGATTTTGAGTTGAATGATGGCACAAATATTTGTGACTTTTTTATTCAGGAAGCTAATGAACGCTGTATGTAGAAAGTGATTTGTTTCAGGAATGCCTTACCTCTCGGAAAAGCATCACTTTAAAATTAGGCTCCAAATTTGATAAGAGTGATATGAAATGACAATTCATAAATATAAGTGGGTACAGCTTTGCAGGAGAGCAATTCATCACAACTTACTTAAATATTCTACCCATCCCTTCTCTGACCTGCAGAACCGATTCTAAGCAAATACTCAGGGATGTACAAAGGTGATATGAAAATGCTTATTATCATTATACCTGCAGTAGTGAAAGATCAGACATAATGCCTAACAGGGGAATGAACAAGTGAGTTACGTTAACATGCATGGTGTAATATCATAGATATTTAATGCTTAATGAAGTGTTAAAATCTCCACAATGGACTATTAACTAAAAAATGAAATCACAATAGATACATTCAAAATTATTCTAGTTGAAGGATGCATATTCAAAGAATAAAGATTTTAAAGGAAATGGGTAAGTCCCCAAACAATAGTGAAGAAACGCACCAAAATAGGTCCTAGGGTGAGTTATTTCATATTTCATTGAATTCATATATTTTCTAAAAGGAACATTTTTTTCTCCTATAATCAAAAGTTTCCGGCATATTCTCCCCTCTCATTGGGTGTGAGAGAAGTATTGTCTCTTCCCTTCCCTTGCAAGCTTTTAAAGGTGCAGTCAGGGGCTGCGGAAGAGAGGTATGACATTTCTTGTACCTGAACATGTGAAATATTCACAGCGATAGTGTAGATGGTGTGTATGTGGGTATCTTTTCATTCAGCCGTTGAGTCAGTAACTCATAGAAGCAGTTGCCCATTTTGATGAAGGTCATCTATAAATATAGCAGATCTCCTCATAGGTGAGCTTCAAGGAAGGCAATCCTTTTTTAAGCCTGGAATTAACCGATTTTCTACCCCTACCTGCCATATGGTTTCCCGGTGTTGTAGTGCTATTGGACAGGTGAGTCAGTTAGCAGGAATGTGTCTGAGATCCTTGGGCAATCCACGATGAGGATTATTTAGGCACAAAAGTATAGAATAATGACACCTTTTAACAGTGACTTGAACACATTAATTTAATGCTCCTGGGCTTGGGAGTGGGTATAGTGAAAGCTCACTTTCAAAACTACTAAACATTTCAAAAATTAAAAAAAAACCCAACACAAAACAGCAACAGTGATTTTAAAAACAGTATTGCTTAGCAAATATCAATGCAGCAAACTGGACTTACTTCTGTTTGTTGAGATTCATCTGATGTTAACTCTTGAAATATTTATTTTTAGGCAATGGAGCGTAATGGCACAACCATAGTTTTGGAGTGAAAAAGCTTCTGCTTTGAATCTTGCCTCTCTCACACACAAGATCTTTGACAAGTTACTTATATTCTTGTCTCTCAATCCATCATGAGTAAAGTGGGAATATGAATGCCTATCTCATGGAGTAACTTTGAGAATGAACTATTAATTAAGAATATATATGCTGGAATTCACTGATGTTCCAGTGGTTAAGACTCCATGATTTCACTGTGGGTGCAGTTCGATCTCTGGTCAGGGAACTAGGATCTCACCCGCCACGTGGTGTGGCCCAAAGAATAAATAAATATATATTTAATAAAAGAGTATATATGCTGAGTGCCTAGCATAGTGTAGCACATACTAATTGCTAAACATGTTGTAGGAGTCAGCCTTTTGTTTTTCTTGTAAGAAAAGCTCCTAGAAACACTGCCTTCTAATTTTCTGTTGCAGTTGTTTAGTGCTAAATTTTGTCTGACTCTTTGCGATGCTATGACTAGAGTGGAGTGTCATGCCCTCCTTCAGGGGATCATCCCAATCCAGGGATGGAACTTGCGTCTCTTATGTCTCCTGAACTGGTCGGTGGACTTTTTACCACTGAGCAATCAGGGAAGAAGCCCTTGTCTATCTTCTAGAGATTGGTAAATAGTTGCACCATTATTATGAGAGACAAAACCACCAACTCAGGCACAATTGATAATTAACAAGGACTTCCTTTCTACGTGCTGTCTCTGTTCTGTTATCTTCAACAGTTCATGTTGCTCTTTGCACGTAAAATGTTTAATTTATATCCCCCTCCCTGAAAATGCCTCTCTGTATGTTCTTCAATGCAGCTCAGGATTTTTATTGTCTCATAGAAAACATCAGCTAAAGAAAACAAAACCAAGATCGTCAATAAATCTTGGGTATTTATAAATGGATTTTGAAGATTGTGCAGCAATCTCTGCCTTTTCTAGCATCACGTACTTCTTCCCCAATATCTTATTTATGAACACAGACTCGCATGTATACAATATTTTCAGCTGCCATTCAGGGAAGCATGGAGCTGGAAATATGAATCGCAGGTTGAATTCCAAGAGACAACTTGCCCACAAATTGTTCCAGGAAGTATTTTTTCTCTATATGGAAGCTCAAGGAATTTACATATGGGGCCTTGGATGCATTTGAAAAGAGAGCAATCTACAGAACTTATCCCTTGAAATAAAAAAGGTAGACAGACATACTAGTTTTTCAAAATCAGTGTTTATGAATCTGATTTGTTCTTCAGCTTTAGACTGACAAACAGCCTTGTTTGAGCAGCTGGGCTGGGTTTGGGCCATAGCACCGAGCCCTGGCTTTGTAGTGGATGCAGATAGTCACGTAGATAATGAGTCTGATTTTCACTTGAGGCCACTGTTTAGGTCCTGCCCATTTGTGAAACTGACTTGAATGTTCACTTTTATCCAAAACTTTGGCTGAAAAAAGAAATCAGCTCTTTGGGCTAAGCTCAGATGATAAAAGTTTCATTTTTTATTTCTGTTTCTCAAAGGCCACAGTTATCCTGTGATGCTGGAAGCTGATTTTCCTTTTCTGACCTCTTTGCCAAAAGTCAGAATATTTTATTTTATCACCAAGTTCCTAGGACAGTAATGATAGTAGTAGTATTCATAGCAAATTGTCCAGGTCCCAAACTGCTTTTGCAGATGGCATAGATTTAGCATAGTGATAGCATAGTTTTCGCAACAGCTTCCCCACAATGCCCAATCAAGAGCATGATGGAATTTGCATTTCAACTGTGGTCTGAAACATAAAGCCCCTGATGCATTGGACAGGAGAATTACTAATCCAAAGAAGGGTTGGCTGTTGCATTGGTGTTTTTTGTTGTCGTTTTGTGTGTTTGTTTCATTGTTGTTGATAGGCAATTTGAGTAAAGCTGACAAGCACCTGCTGGCTTTCAGCTCTGGAGATTTTTGCCTGTGTCAGTTTTGCTGACATACTCATAAACTCTTCATTCTGCAGGCTTTTTGCTAGTATAAAGTGCTACATGGACTCCACAAAGCCAGATTTGATCACAGATGTGTCTTCATAAACTTTCTATATCTAATATGCTGTCGTCCCCTTAAATGTTTCCCTTTTCTCTGTCCTATTGGCATCCACGTGGCCAGCCCAGCCTGCTTCCTGGTGTGCTACAATCGGAGCAGCCTTGTCCAGATGACCTGAACTGATGGGCAAATGGGACCTTTCTCTGTGCACTCAGACACACTTGCCCTTCTAGGAGGTAAGTTTGTTCCAGAAGGCAGGAAAATGTCTCTCTTCTAGCCTGAAAGGCTGAAATCTGCTGTTACCTATGAAGTGGTCCATTGTTGATCCATCTTGAAACCTGTTTTTTTCTTTTATTTTTGCCATGTCATCTTGCCTCCCCTCCCTTAGCCAGATGTCTGCTTCCTTGTCTGTTGAGACCAGCTATCCCAGGCAATTGCTTACATCCTCCCCTGTGGGCTTCTGATCTTTGTTTTTGGTGTCCCAAGTTATGAAGCCACTCAGTCTTGGATGCTTTTCTGAGCCTCCTGCTGGTGGAAGACTTTACAGCTTGCTCACTGCTTTCACAGTGGTTGCTGTTGGGGTGCTTTGAGTCATGGGACTCTCAAAGGAGCAGTAAAAGTTGGGCTTTTATAAAAAAATATCTTCTGAAGCTTTCCCTTTAGTAATACTGGCCAGACTGCCACATAATCAATAAGAGAACAGACTCTTTTTTGTTGTTTTTGCTGTTTGTTTTGGTCTGGGCCATGTTGCAGAAATAGTCATGCTGGGACTCTGTAAAGAATCTTTAGAAACTTGGGTTGATTTCTATTACACTGTAATTCTATTTTGGTTCATAGCTGCTTCAGTTTTCAAAACAAAATTTGAGTAGTTCATATAATCTGGAGAGAGAAATAAATTAGATTCCCTTACTTAAATGTTATGTTGTAACAGCCTGATGCTGAGAACGGTCCTGTGTTCAACAGGACTAACTGAAACCTTTCCATCACTAGATGGAGATCACACCAGGACTCACCTTCTCAGCAGTTGTATCTAGAAGGCAGCCCCTGGTATCCTTTATTTAGAAAGCAAGGGTTAAGAAGGTAACCTATGATTTCTTGGCCAGAATATCCTTATTGGGGAACCTTAGGAGGCAGAGGGCAATAGCAGGCCAGATTTGGGATATATATTTGCCTTCATGGCACAAATAAACAACACCTGTTTTGTATCAGATGAATTCTGGAATCACTACTAGCTCTAGCTCTGCAAATCTAGTTGAGAAAGTAACCTTGGTGAACTTTATTTTTCTCACTGTGAGTAGGTGGTGGTGGCATAATCATGATGCTGTCACACAGACTGGAGCACTTTATAAAACAGAAAACTTTATACTATACAGAGAGCATTATATAATAAAGCATGTAGTATAAATGTGTTCATTATTATTTAGTGATATTTCTATCAATTACAGAGTGTGGTTTTAAATCATAACTATTTCATATGCTTGTAAGCTTTCATGTGTTTAGCTCTTCTTTAACTTTTTTTTTTTTTCTTCTTCTCTTTTAACCTGTAATTTATCTTGTGTAAAGGACTATGAACTGGTTGGGTGAGACCACATACAAGGAAGGGGTCATTATTCACTGGAATTTTATTTGCTATAAGGAGATGACAGTTTTTGTTTTTTTCCCTTTGAGTAGGTGATTTTCAATGGTTTTTCTGACTTGAAAGTCACATGAACCAAATAAGTTCAAAAATAAAGTCTATACAGCCAGGCGGCTGCGAGAGCTGGCTGGAGCACTAAGCGCAGGAGAGAGGAGCTACCCCACGTCGAGGTCAGTGGTGGCCGGGAAGAGCTACCCCGCGTCCGAGGTCAGGAGCGGCAGCTGGGAGGAGACACCCCCTATCTGAGGTCAGGGGCAGCTGACGGAGGAGCTGCACTGTGTCTGAGGCCAGTGGCGGCTGGGAGGAACCGCCCCACATCTGAGGTCAGGGGCGGCTGGGAGAAGCCACCTCGCGCCTGAGGCCAGGGGTGGTGACCCTGAGGAGCCACCCTGAGCCCGAGGCCAGGGGTGGCAGCTGGGAGGGGCCACTCATGCCCGAGGCCATGGCCAGTGGCCGGGAGGAGCAACCCGAGGAGCGGTGGCTGCACAGGCGCAGGAGGGCCTAGAGGAGCTCTCCCACATTGAAGGTCAGGAACGGAGGCGGTAAGCAGATACCTCTCCTCCAAGGTAAGGAGCAGCGGCTATGCTTTGCTGGAACAGCCGTGAAGAGATAGCCCACGCCCAAGGTAAGAGAAACCCAAGTATGATGGTAGGTGTTGCAAGAGGGCATCAGAGGGCAGACACACTGAAAGCATACTCACAGAAAACTAGTCAATCGAATCACACTAGGAACACAGCCTTGTCCAACTCAGTGAAACCAAGCCATGCCTGCAGGGCAACCCAAGACAGGCGGGTCATGGTGGAGAGGCCTGACAAAACCTGGTCCACTGGAAAGGGAATGGCAAACCACTTCAGTATTCTTGCCTTGAGAAGCCCATGAACAGTATGAAAAGGAAAAATGATAGGATACCAAAAGAGGAACTCCCCAGGTCATTAGGTTCCCAATATGCTACTGGAGGTCAGTGGAGAAATAACTCCAGAAAGAATGAAGAGATGGAGCCAAAGCAAAAACAATACCCAGCTGTGGATGTGACTGGTGATAAAAGCAAGATCCGATGCTGTAAAGAGCAATACTGCATAGGAACCTGGAATGTCAGGTCCATTAATCAAGGAAAATTGGAAGTGGTCAAACAAGAGCTGGCAAGAGTGAACGTCGACATTCTAGGAATCAGCGAACTAAAATGGACTGGAATGGGTGAATTTAACTCAGATGACCATTATATCTACTACTGCGGGCAGGAATCCCTCAGAAGAAATGGACTAGCCATCATGGTCAACAAAAGAGTCTGAAATGCAGTACTTGGATGCAATCTCAAAAANATGTTGAGCTTTAAGCCAACTTTTTCACTTTCCTCTTTCACTTTCATAAAGAGGCTTTTTAGTTCCTCTTAACTTTCTGCCATAAGGGTCATTTCATCTGCATATCTGAGGTTATTGATTTTTCTCCCAGCAACCTTGATTCCAGCTTGTGCTTCTTCCAGTCCAGCATTTCTCAAGATGTACTCTGCAGATAAGTTAAATAAGCAGGGTGACAATATCCAGTCTTGAGGTACTCCTTTTCCTATTTGGGACCAGTCTGTTGTTCCATGTCCAGTTCTAACTTGCTTCCTGAGCTGCATATAGGTTTCTCAAGAGGCAGGTCAGGTGGTCTGGTATTCCCATCTCTTTCAGAATTTTCCACATTGTATTGTGATCCACACAGTCAAAGGCTTTGGCATAGTCAATAAAGAAAAAATAGATGTTTTTCTGGAACTCTCTTGCTTTTTTGATGATCCAGTGGATGTTAGCAATTTGATCTCTGGTTCCTCTGCCTTTTCTAAAAACAGTTTAAACATCTCAAAGTTCACGGTTCATGTATTGCTGAAGCCTGGCTTGGAGAATTTTGAGGATTTCTTTACTAGCATGTGAGATGAGTGCAATAGTGCTGTAGTTTGAGCATCAGTTCAGTTCAGTCACTCAGCTGTGTCCGACTCNACAGTTTAAACATCTCAAAGTTCACGGTTCATGTATTGCTGAAGCCTGGCTTGGAGAATTTTGAGGATTTCTTTACTAGCATGTGAGATGAGTGCAATAGTGCTGTAGTTTGAGCATCAGTTCAGTTCAGTCACTCAGCTGTGTCCGACTCTTCATGATCCCGTGAATCACAGCATTCCAGGCCTCCTTGTCCATCACCGTCTCCCAGAGTTCACTCAAACTCATGCCCATCGAGTCCGTGATGCCATCCAGCCATCTCATCCTCGGTCATCCACTTCTCCTCCTGCCCACGATCCTTCCCAGCATCAGAGTCTTTTCCAATAAGTCAACTCTTCGCATGAGGTGGCCAAAGTACTGGAGTTNATGGCAAAGCCAATAGAGTATTGTAAAGTAAAATAAAGTAAAAAAAAAAAAATTAAAAAAAAATGTACCCTAACCACAGCAGACCATCTACTGTACCGATGAATTTAATTTATAATGTGGGTTTCTGTGATATTCACAATTTCTGGAAGTCTACAGTAGAGAACTCCGCATTCTTGTTTTCTGTATCAAACAGAAAAATACATATGCAAACACATATTATATATTCACATTCTGTACAAGTAACAACTACATACATATTTATTAACTTTCTCATATATACATGAAATAAATATGCATACACGTGTTTTGCCTTTTAATAGTATTTTTGTCTTACTATTTCCAATACCATTGTTATGAGCCCTCTTTTGACCTCACTATTTTTAAATGAAACCATCCATCCACACTCTGATTTCTTCTTGTATTTTCTCATTAAGAAGAGGAGGAAAAAGACAAGGAAGAGGTAAAAGTAAAAGAGGAGAAAGAACTTAAAAAGCTGATTATCCCTGAATCTCTTTTCTGGCTATTTAAAATATATAGCAGAAAGTATTGCAGCATTCAGTTTACAGAGATATTTTGTTGAAATTCATTAAGATTCTTATTGAACCTCTGTGAGTAGTACTTTGAATTTTACGATCAAGACTTAGTTTTAAGGGCTAAAGCACAATGTTTAAGAAGAAACCCTAAAACGCAATGACAGCTTTGCAACTAGCATCTATGATGGTCTCAAAAACACGCCTTTCTCCATAGAGAAAAATTAAGCAGGTGGCAATTTTTCAAAGGAACACAGGAAGGCATGTTTTCATGAGTTAAATCACTCAGTTAACTTTGATATATCTATTCTTCTGGAGTAAACTATTCTGACATCAAAGAACATTCCTTTGCTTCCCTAATTTCTACCTGCTCCCTGTCCAATGGGCAGGTTTTTTAAATGAAAGGATTATGAGAATTTCCACACTGTTTTGAAAGAAGATGTGTTCCTGTGTTCTTCAGCATCTAAAAAGTAGCCTGTAACTGGAAAGTCTTGTATAGATGAATTTCCTTTAAATACTAGTGAGTGAAGTATCTTTTTTCCCCCCTTGAACAGCTAGAGAATGTTAGCAAGAATAGTTTCACTAGATGTGTATAAGAGACANTTTGCTTGTCTGTAAAGCTTTTGGTTTCTCCTTCATATTTGAATGAGATCCTTGCTGGGTACAGTAATCTTGGCTGTAGCTTATTTTCTTTCATCACTTTAAGTATGTCCTACCATTCCTTCATGGCCTGAAGAGTTTTTGTTGAAAGATAAGCTGTTATCCTTATGGGAATCCCCTTGTGTGTTATTTGTTGTTTTTCCCTTGCTGCTATTAATATTTGTTCTTTGTGTTTGATCTTTGTTAATTTGATTAATATGCATCTTGGGGTGTTTTGCCTTGGGTTTATTATATTTGGGACTCNTAAGCTGTTATCCTTATGGGAATCCCCTTGTGTGTTATTTGTTGTTTTTCCCTTGCTGCTATTAATATTTGTTCTTTGTGTTTGATCTTTGTTAATTTGATTAATATGCATCTTGGGGTGTTTTGCCTTGGGTTTATTATATTTGGGACTCTCTGGGTTTCTTGGACTTGAGTGATTATTTCCTTCCCCATTTTAGGGATGTTTTCAACTATTATCTCCTCAAGTATTTTCTCATGGTCTTTCTTTTTGTCTTCTTCTTCTGGGACTCCTATGACTCAAATGTTGGGGTGTTTAACATTGTCCCAGAGGTCTCTGAGATTGTCCTCATTTCTTTTAATTCATTTTTCTTTTTTCATCTCTGATTCATTTATTTCTACCATTCTATCTTCTATCTCACTTATCCTATCTTCTGCCTCCATTATTCTACTATTTGTTCCCTCCACAGTGTTTTTTATCTCATTTATTATATTATTCATTATATATTGACTCTTTTTTATTTCTTCTAGGTCCTCATTAAACCTTTCTTGCATCTTCTTAATCCTTGTCTCTAGGCTATTTTTCTTTGATTCCATTTTGTTTTCAAGATTTTGGATCATTTTCACTATCATCATTTGGAATTCTTTATCAGGTAGATTCCCTATCTCTTCCTCTTTTGTTTGGTTTGGTGGGCATTTATCATGTTCTTTTACCTGCTGGGTATTCCTCTGTCTCTTCATCTTGTTTATATTGCTGTGTTTGGAGTGGCCTTTCTGTATTCTGGCAGTTTGTGGAGTTCTTTTTTTTGTGGAGTTTCTTTGCTGTGGGTGGGGTTGTGAAAAGTGAAAGTGAAGTCTCTCAGTTGTGTCCGACCCTTTGTGACCCCATAGACCCCATAGACCCCATAGCCTACCAGGATCCTCCCTCCATGGGATTCTCCAGGCAAGAGTACTGGAGTGGGTTGCCATTTCCTTTTCCAGGGGATCTTCCCAACCCAGGGGTCAAACTCGGGTCTCCTGCATTCCAGGCAGACACTTTAACCTTTGAGCCACCAGGGAGTGGTGATGGTGTATGGTTGGCTTATCAAGGTTTCCTGGTTAGGAAAGCTTGTGTCAGTGTTCTGGTGGGTGGGGCTGGACTTCTTCTCTCTGGAGTGTAATGAAGTGTCCAGTAATGAGTTATGAGATGTCAATGGGTTTGGAGTGACTTTGGGCAGCCTGTATATTGAAGCTCAGAGCTATTTTCCTGTGTTGCTGGAGAATTTGTGTGGTATGTCTTGCTCAGGAACTTGTTGGCTTTTGGGTGGTGCTCGGTTTCAGTGTAGGTATGGAGGCATTTGATGAGCTCCTGTCGACTAATGCTCCCTGGAGTCAGGATTTCTCTGGTGTTCTCAGGGTTTGGACTTAAGCCTCCTCCTTCTGGTTTTCAGTCTTATTTTTACAATAGCCTCAAGACTTCTCCATATATACAGCAGCATTGATAAAACATCTAGGTTAAAGATGAAAAGTTTCTCCACAGTGAGGGACACCCAGAGAGGTTCACAGAGTTACATAGAGAAGAGAAGAGAGAGGAGGGAGATAGAGGTGACCAGGATGAGATGAGGTGGAATCAAAAGAGGAGACAGCAAGCTAACCAGCAATCACTTCCTTACATGCGCTTCATAGTCTGGACTGCTCAGAGAAGTTCACAGAGTTGGAAGAAGGAGTCAGAGATAGCCAGGAGAATAAAGGGGGGGATCAAAAGGAGAGAGACAGATCCAGCCAGTAATTAGTTCCCTAAGTGTTCTCCACTGTCCAGAACACACAAAGAGATTCACAGAATTGGGTAGGGAAGAGAACGGGGGCGGGGAGGAGATAGAAGTGACTTGCTGGAGAAAAAGGAGAGTCCAAAGTGGGAGAGAGCAGTCAAACCAGTAATCTCACTACCGAGTAAAAATGGGTACTGAAGATTGGGTTCTTAAAGGTATAAAATTGATAACGAATACCAAAAAATAAAGATTAAAAATCTAGAGTAGAGGTTGAATTTTCAAAAATACAATATTAAGAAAAAGAGAACTGAACTGAACAAGGGGGCGGTGGTGAACACTTTTTTAGGCTCACTGTTCAGTCATGCTGTAAGGAGGGAGGGACGCTGCAAACAATTAACACTGGCATATGCTCACAGTGTCTCGGCCACACTGGGTTTGCCCCCACTCACGATGTGTGTGCTTTCCCTGTCTACACTGCTTAGTCTCTAGGTTGCTCTGCCAAGAACTGTCTGAGCCCGGCCCTGGGTTGTATGCACTTCCCAGGTCTAAGCCGCTCAGGTTCAGGTACTCAGGAGTCCTTAGAGAGTTTTGCAGTCCTGGGCCTGCGTTTTGTGCAGTTCCCAGATCCGAGCAGCTTAGGTCCAGATGTTTGGCAAGCATGGTTGCTGTGACTTATCACCTCCCCTATCCCTGCTGCTCGGTTTTCTGAGTGTACAACTGGCACACCTTCACAGGCAGATGTTGACCGCCCAGAATCCCAAGAAGCCTTAGTTAACATCGAAGCCTGTTTGAAGTTTGGTGGATAATGCCTCTCTGGGGCCGTGATTGCCCCCCTTCCGGCTCTGGCTGCCCTCGCCTGCTTTTCTCTGAAGGGGGATTGGCCGGCCTGCAGCTGGCTAGCTCTGCTCAGTCCTTTGTTCTATGAGCGGGCCTGGTGGTATCTTAGGTTATGGCTTTTAGTGTGGTAGTTATTCCACAGTCTGGTTTGCTATCCCAAGTTAGTTCCCTCAGATTGCCCTTGGGGCACTCAGGCCTGGTCCTTATGCTAAGGTCCTTACTCTAATACAGGCTGCGCCTCCCTGCTCAGCCCCAACTTGCTGGTGGTGAATGCAGGAGTCTGTGCTGCTTCTCCACTGGGGAAGTTATCATTGGGCATGTAATCTGTGGGTTTTAATTATTTATTTACTTTTCCTCCTAGTTATGTTGCCCTCTGTGATTCCAAGGCTCGCCACAGACTCAGCAGTGAGAGTGTTTCCTGGTGTTTGGAAANAAAAAAAAAAAAAAAGTTGGCTTAAAGGTCAACATTCAGAAAACGAAGATCATGGCATCCAGTCCCATCACTTTATGGGAAATAGATGGGGAAACAGTGTCAGACTTTATATTTTTAGGCTCCAAAATCACTGCAGATGGTGACTGCAGCCATGAAATTAAAAGACGTTTACTCCTTGGAAGAAAAGTTATGACCAACCTAGATAGCATGTTCAAAAGCAGAGACATTACTTTGCCGACTAAGGTCTGTCTAGTCAAGGCTATGGTTTTTCCTGTGGTCATGTATGGATGTGAGAGTTGGACTGTGAAGAAGGCTGAGCACTGAAGAATTGATGGTTTTGGACTGTGGTGTGGGAGAAGACTCTTGAGAGTCCCTTGGACTGCAAGGAGATCCAACCAGTCCATTCTGATGGAGATCACCCTTGGGATTTCTTTGGAAAGAATGATGCTAAAGCTGAAACTCCAGTAGTTTGGCCACCTCATGTGAAGAGTTGACTCATTGGAAAAGACTTTGATGTTGGGAGGGATTGGGAGAAAGAGGAGAAGGGGATGACCGAAGATGAGACGGCTGGATGGCGTCACGGACTCGATGGACGTGAGTCTGAGTGAACTCTGAGAGATGGTAATTAACAGGGAGGCCTGGCATGCTGCGATTCATGGGGTTGCAAAGAGTCGGACACGACGAGTGACTGAACTGAACTGGACTGAACTGAACAGCCAGTTCAGTTATAACCTTGAGGTTATTCTTGGATAAACTTTAACTCACCTTGCACAAATAAAACCTGAATATTTGTTGTTACAACATAGTATTACAGCTTCTTGGATTAATTCCTCTGACAGATTCAAAGTCATACATTTCTTGAAAATTTTCCTTCATTAGTCACATTTCAAAATTATTTAGTCACTAACACTGTTGACTCTCAAAGGCCTTCTTATGAGAAGGAAAAAATACAGAATTATTGCAAAGATAATTCCAGGAAAATCCTTATGTTTGTATGTTGAAAACATATGTTACCCCTTTGTATATTAATCTGAAAGGGGTTTACATAGCCTTCACATAGTTTGTGTCTTTTTTGAAAAAATGGGTAAAATCCAAATACTTCATAAATGCTTCTGGTATCTCTGCAGTAATGAAGGGCCATCACAGGTTCCTGCTTCCAAGCCAAGTATGGGAGAGACTAGGTATGTTTGCATCACATTAAATTTACATTCTGGCAAGTTCAACTAGAATAATTAATATAACAATAACATAATTTCATTGTGATTATAAAAGAGAAGCACACTTTGCTGTGTATACTGCTCTTACACAAGTTAAGAATGGTATTAGGTACCCTTATCCATCCTGGGTAACCACGATGGTATAATTACTCATCTAGAGCTAGACATCCTGGAGTATGAAATCAAATATACCTTAGGAAGCATCACTATGAACAAATCTAGTGGAGGCGATAGAATTCCAACTAAGCAAATCAAATCTTAAAAGATGATGCTGTTAAAGTACTGCACACAATATGCCAGCAAATTTGGAAAACTCAGCCGTGGCCACAGGAGTGGAAAAGGTCAGGTTTCATTCCAATCCCAAAGAAGGGAAATGCCAAAGAACATTCAAACTACCACATAATTGAACTCATTTCACATGCTGATAAGGTCATGCTCAAAATCCTCTAAGCTAGGCTTCAACAGTACGTGAAATGAGAACTTCCAGATGTTTAAGGTGGATTTAGAAAAGGCAGAGGAAGCAGAGATCAAATAACCAACATCTGTTGGATCACAGGAAAAACAAGATAATTCTGGAAAAATGTCTACTTCTGCTTCATTGACTATGTTAATACCTTTGACTGAGTGGATCACAAGAAACTGTGGAAAATTCATCAAGATATGGGAATACCAGACCACTTTACCTGCCTCCTGAGAAAACTGTATGCAGGTCAAGAAGCAATAGTTAGAACAAAACATGGAAAAACAGATTGGTTCAAAATTGGAAAAGGAATGTGTCAAGGCTGTATATTGTTACATTGTTTATTTAACTTATATGCAGAGTACATCATGTGAAATGCCAGGCTGGATGAAACACAAACTGGAATCAATATTGGCAGGAGAAATACCAATAATCTCGGCAATGTGGATGACACCACTTTTATGGCAGAGAGTGACGAGAAACTAAAGAGCCTTTTGATGAAGGTGAAAGAGGAGAATGGGGAGGGAGATGGGAGAGAGGTTCACAAGGGAAGGGATATATGTATACCTATGGCTGATTCATATTGAGGTTTGACAGAAAACAGTAAAGTTCTGTAAAGCAATTATCCTTCAATTTTTTTTTTTTTTTAAAGCTAAGACCATGGTATCTGATCCTATCGTTTCATGGCACATAGATGGGGAAACAATGGAAACAGTGAAATATTTTATTTTCTTGGGCTCCAAAATTACTGTGGGTGGGGACTGTAGCCATGAAATTAAAAGATGCTTGCTCGTTGGAAGAAAAGATATGACCAACCTAAACAGCATATTAGAAAACAGAGACATTACTTTGCCAACAAAGGTCTGTCTAGTTAAAGCTATGGTTTTTCTGGTAATCATGTACAGATGTAAGAGTTTAACCATAAAGAAAGCTGAGCACCAAAGAATTGATACTTTTGAAGTGTGGAGAAAGCTCTTGATAGTCCCTTGCACTGCAAGAGATACAACCAGTCAATCCTAAAGGAAATTAACCCTGGATATTCATTGGAAGGACTGATGCTGAAGCTGAAGCTCCAATACTTTGGCCACCAGATGGGAAGTGTCAAATCATTGGAAACGACCCTGATGCTGGAAAAGATTGAAGGCAGGAGGATAAAGGGATGACAGAAGACAAGATGATTGGATGGCATCACTGACTCAATGGATCCGAGTTTGAGCAAGCTCTGGGAGATGGTGAAGGACAGGGAAGCCTGGCATGCTGCAGTCCATGGGGTTGCAAAGAATCAGACATGACTGAGCGACTGAGCAACAGTAGCTAATACATCCAGTATTAGGGGATGGAAAGAGGGTTTGGCCTTAGAAGAGAATCGGAATTATTGGTTGTCACAGTGAGGCTCAATTTCCCCATCTTTTCGATGTACTGTTGTTAGTCTCAAAGAAATATTGTATATATTTTATATGAAGCCCTAATGCACATTGCTTGCCAAAAAAAAAAGGGATGCTACAACAAATGGTGATGTTTTTTTCCTGTGAATTCCCACGAAAGTCATCGTGTTAGGTCAAGGGTGAAGATGAGCAAGTTGTATATGTGTGAGGGAACAGCATCATGAATGAAAAAAGGGGAATGAATCTTAAGTGGCACCTTCTCTGATTTACTGGCTTCTAGAAGGTACCATGCTCCCCAGTCACCAGCAAGGTATGAAAGCTCCCTGACTGTGGTCTGTTGAGTACCACTGTTAGTAGTTATTGATAAAGTCCATCCAGGATAACATATGCTAGAAGTCAATCTTTCCTTTGTTGTTTAATCACTAACTAGCATCCATATCTTTGTGACCCTATGGATGGCAGCACACAAGTCTTCCTTGTCCTTCACTATCTCCTGGAGCTTGCTTAAACTCATGTCCAATGAGTTGGTGATGTCATCTGACCATCTCATCCTCTGTAACCCCCACTTCCTGTGCCCTCAGTCTTTCCCAGCATCAGGGTCTTTTCCAGTGAGTCTGCTCTTCATATCAGGTGGCCAAAGTATTGGAGCTTCAGCTTCAGCATCAGTCCTTCCAAAGAGTATTCAAGGTTGATTTCCTTTAAGCCTGACTGGTTTGATTTCCTTGCAATCCAAGGGACTCTCAAGAGACTTCTCTAGCACCACACTTCAAAAGCATCAATTCTTCTGCACTTAACCTTCTTTATGATCCAATTCTTACATCCATACATGACTACTGGTAAAACCATAGCTTTAATTAAATGGACCTTTGACAGAAAAGTGATGTCTCTGCTTTTTAATATGCAGTCTAGGTTTGTCATAGCTTTTCTTCAAAGGAGCAAGCATCTTTTTAAATTATGGCTGCAGTGATGGAGCCCAAGTAAGTAAAATCTGACACTGTTTGCATTTCCCCCCATGTATTTTCCATGATGTGATTAGACTGGATGCCATGCTCATAGTTTTTTAAATGTTGAGTTTTAAGCCAGCTTTTTCACTGTCCTCTTTCATCCTCATCAAGAGGCTGTTTAGTTCCTTTTTGCTTTCTGCCATTAGAGTGGTATTGTCTGCATATCTGATGTTGTTGATATTTCTCCTGGCCATCTTGATTCCAGCTTGTGATTTATCCAACATGACATTTCACACGATGTACTCTGCATATAAGTTAAACAAGCAGGGTGACAATATATAGCCTTGACATACTCCTTTCTCAGTTTGAACCAGTCCATTGTTCCATCTCTGGTTCTAACTGTTGCTTCTTGACCATCATACAGGTTTCTCAGGATGCAGGTAAGGTGGTATGGTATTCCCATCTTTTGAAGAATTTTCCACAGTTTGTTGTAATCCACCCAGTCAAAGGCTTGGGCATAGTCAGTGAAACAGAAGTAGCTGTTTTTCTGAATTCCTTTGCTTTTCCTATGATCCAACAGATGTTGACATTCTGATCTCTGGTCCTTCTGACTTTTATAAATCCAGGTTTTACATCTGGAACTTCTTGGTTGAAACCTAGCTTGAAGCATTTTGAGCATTACCTTGAAAGCATGTGAAATGAGGGCAATTGCACAATAGTTTGAACATTCTTTGTCATTGCCCTTCAATTCTCCAAGCCAGGCTTCAGCAATACGTGAACCATGAACTCCCTGATGTTCAAGCTGGTTTCAGAAAAGGCAGAGGAACCAGAGATCAAATTGCCAACATCCGCTGGATCATTGAAAAAGCAAAAGAGTTCCAGAAAAACATCTATTTCTGCTTTATTGACTATGCCAAAGCCTCTGACTGTGTGGATCACAATAAACTGTGGAAAATTCTGAAAGAGATGGGAATACCAGACCACCTGACCTGCCTCTTGAGAAATCTGTATGCAGGTCAGGAAGCAACAGGCAGAANTTGATGCTTTTGAACTGTGGTGTTGGAAAAGACTCTTGAGAGTCCCTTGGACTGCAAGGAGATCCAACCAGTCCATCCTGTAGGAAATCAGTCCTGGGTATTCATTGGTAGAACTGATATTGAAGCTGAAACTCCAAGTTTGGCCACCTGATGCGAAGAGCTGACTCATTTGAAAAGTCCTTGATTCTGGGAAAGATTCAAGGCGGGAAGAGAAGGGGATTACAGGGGATGAGATGGCTGGATGGCATCACCAACTCAATGGATATGAGTTTGGGTCAACTCTGGGAGTTGGTGATGGACAGAGAGGCTTGGCAGGCTGCAGTCTATGGGCTCGCAAAGAATCAGACAAGAATGAGTGACTGAACTGAACTGCAAGTTTCTATCACTTTTCAAGAAAGGATGAATACATTCATTGCTGTTGTAGCAGCATAAAAACACGTCCCCCAAATACTAGAATAAACAGCTGTTCTATTTTGACCAAAGGGAAAATTGGCAATAAATGATCAGTTTTAAGGGCAAGTAGATATTTGATGATAAATCTACCATTGATCACCTTCTTCTAATTTATTTTTGGGAACAAAGTTCTCAGTAAAACCTTACAAACTTGCTACTCAAATTCCTCTAAGACTCTTCTGCATTTCTTTCTCTGCTTTGGCCCAATTTCAAGGTTTTAGTGCAGGTATTAATATAAGATCTCCTAAATGGTATACTTATTGTTCTGGATTTGTCAAGAATTTATGATTTTGGATAAGGTCTATTTTAGAATAGATATGGCAATAAAAATCAATCACAGGTAGAGTGACCTGAAAACCTTCATTATGTATTAGCTCTTTGTACAGCACATGGGAAGTTCCCTAAAATCATTTACACTAGCCCTTCCTCATAGTGATTTTGTGATAGTCCTCTATAGATGTCATTCATTATTCATTCATTTCATTCATATTCATATTCATTCACTTTTTCACTCATTTCTGTTCTTGGCTTATAAATCAAGTCCTTCACCTCTGTGAACATCTAAACATAATTGACTTAAGTCTTTCAAATTTTTATTCTGCTTCCTCAGCTGTTTTGTTCATATTTTAGACACAGAGTTCACCTTTAGCAATAGCTTTCCTAAAGGTCGTGCCCAGCGGCCATGGAGGCTGTCTGGGTACCATGGCTCTGATATTCTTGCACAAAATTTATCCTCCTCAGCTCACATCTGTGACAGAGCTCCCTCTTTGCTTCTAGTACCAAGGTGTTGTTTTGTATTTTCATTGTTTTTGATTTATCCTGTCAACATCAGCTCATTCTGTCATGAGGATTGTCTTCAATCCACTGTATTATTGTTCAGGAAAGATTTTAATTTATAACTGATAGTTCCCTATATAATTTATCTTCCAAATAACATAGAGGATTCCTAAATTTTTTTCCCACACCCCACGGCACACAGAACTTCCACAAGCAGGGATCAAACCTGTGCCCTCTGCATTGGAAGAGTGGACTCTTAACTGCTGGACCATCAAGGAAGTCCAAAGGAAAGCATTTATAAATTTTTATACCACAATTAACAAACCAGAATTGAAAGAGACACATGTACCCCAATGTTCATTGCAGCACTGTTTATAATAGCCAGGACATGGAAACAATCTAGATGTCCATCAGCAGATGAATGGATAAGCAAGCTGTGTTACATATACACAATGGAGTATTACTCAGCCATTAAAAAGAATACATTTGGATCAGTTCTAATGAGATGGATGAAACTGGAGCCTATTATACAGAGTGAAGTAAGGCAGAAAGAAAAACACCAATACAGTATACTGACACATATACATGGAATTTAGAAAAGATAGTAATGATGACCCTGTATGCGAGACAACAAAAGAGACACAGACATATAGAACGGACTTTTGGCTGCTGAGGGAGAGGGAGAGGGTGGGATGATTTGGGAGAATGGCATTGAAGTATGTCTACTATCATGTAAGAAATGAGGCGCCGGTTAGATGCAGGATGCAGGATACTTGGG
>SJYV01030947.1:125716-180214 GCA_006410875.1 Neotragus pygmaeus
ATAGATGGGGAAACAGTGGAAACAGTGTCAGACTTTATTTTGGGGGGCTCCAAAATCACTGCAGGTGGTGATTGCAGCCATGAAATTAAAAGACACATTCCTTGGAAGGAAAGTTATAACCAACATATTGAAAATATAAGTAATATGCCAACAAAGGTCTGTCTAGTCAAGGCTATGGTTTTTCCTGTGGTCATGTATGGATGTAAGAGTTGGACTGTGAAGAAAGCTGAGGGCTGAAGAATTGATGCTTTTGAACTATGGTGCTGGAGAAGACTCTTGAGAGTCCCTTGGACTGCAAGAAAATCCAACCAGTCCATCCTAAAGATCAGTCCTGGGTGTTCACTGGAAGGACTGATGCTGAGGCTGAAACTCCAATTCTTTGGCCACTTCATAAGAAGAATTGACTCATTGGAAAAGACCCTGATGCTGGGAGGGGTTAACGGCAGGAAGAGAAGGGGACGACAGAGGATGAGATGGCTGGATGGCATCACTGACTTGATGAACGTGAGTGTGAGTGAACTCCTGGAGTTGGTGATGGACAGGGAGGCCTGGCGTGCTGCGATTCATGGGGTCACAAAGAGTTGGACACAGCTGAGCGACTGAACTGAACTGAAATGACATACAGCACTGTGTAAGTTTAAGTTGTAGAGTATAATGACCTGACTTACATCCGTTATGAAATGATGACCATAGTGCATTCAGTGAACATCCATCACTTCATATAGGTACGATGTTAAAGAATTAGAAAAAAATATTTTTCTTGTGATGAGAATTCTTAGGGTTTACTGTTTTAACACTTTTCTCAAAACAAATAGCTATGTTAATATTTATCACATTGTACTTTATATTCTCTAGTATTTATATATCTTAAACTGAGTTTGCACTTTTTGACTGCCTTTATCTAAAGTCCCCTCCTCTCACACGTTTCTTAAAATTGGGGGTAAAAAAATTCATTATTGCAAATAATCTGCCCTGAGAATGCTGCCTTATATAAGCATGTACATTAACTTTAATGTACATTAACTTCTTGGTATTGCATGTTTAACTGTGTATAATTCTGCAGCACTTCCTTTTAATTATTAAGAACTCTGTGGTGAAACAGTTGGCCAATCCTAGCTTAATAGAGATTTTAATTTTAATTGTCCTGTTGCTTATAAGAAGGAGGGAATAGATGTATTTTGAGATGTATAGATCGCTATGTTCACGTGTTCTCATTCTGTTACAGTGAGAAAAAATAGTTGCTATTCCAACAGAGATGAGCATCAGAGCTTCGTAAAAGATAATGGTTATCAAATGTGTCTTATGTGTTCTTGCTCTGCCCTTGATGTCCAAGCTACTGACCACCACAGGGATAAAGACTGAGGATTTAAAGCTGAGAAACATTACCAGAGAACAGAGTTAGAAATAATTTCTTAAGATTAGTCTTTGTTCACTCTTTTCCTCATGGTATGTTTTTAATTGTCTGTAGGGGCTTTAGGATGTGTCCTCAGAATGCTGAGGTTTAGAGAATTATATTTATTACATGCATTTATATGTATTGTGCTACAGGTGGTAACCTTAAGGATTAAATTAATGTCATAAAAAAATCTCAAACCTTGACCTCTTTTATGAAAAACTTCTCCTGAATCAGCAAAGCAAATTTTTTGCTAACTCAAAAGGAGTACTATTGCTTAGTGGAATAAACATGATATATAGAAGGTGAAGTTGAAAAGAAATGAAAAAGATATCCTACATACATTTTGAAAAAAAATTATATGAACATTTTAGTTAAGGGTATATGCAAAAAGTTGCAAAATGTAATTTAAAATATTTTATAACTTAATTTTAAATTATATTAACTTGCATGCAAAGATTTCCTAAATCACTATTCCTTAGCATTTTAAGATAGAATATGTAATGTCTGGAAGCTTAAGGTTTAGAATCAGAGAGACCTAAATTTGCATTCTTGCAAATTCTCTCTCTACACCCCAGTCTCATCAATCAAACCAAAATATAATAGCACCAGCCTTGTGGGATTAGGGTTATGGTTTTGCTTGTAAATTGAAAGTTTGCAAAGTTATTGCCACAGGGCCTGGCACACAGGTAGAACTCAAGAATGCTAACACACTGTTATTATTATTATTATCATTAGTGTTGCATGTAGGCTTCCCAGGTGGCCCAGTGGTAAAGAATCAGCCTCCATTGCAGGAGACACAAGACACACAGATTCTATCCCTGGGTCTGGAATATTTCCTGGAATAGGAAATGGCAACCCACTCCAGTGTTCTTGCCTGGAAAATCCAACGAGCAGAGGAGCCTAGCAGACTACACCATGGGATCACAGAGAGTCAGACATGACTCAACGATTGAGGACAAGGACAAGCACAAATGTTTCATGCATTATCATGTATTCTGAGAGATTGTTCCAGTGCAGAAAGTCACAGTGCTACAAAGTCCTCGGCCATTACAACTGTGAAAAAGCTCTATCTGAAGTCTTATTATGTCTTTTTCTTAACATTTGATGACTTCTAACAATGTCCTCAATGTTGTGGGGCTACCATCCTTTTCTACAGGTTTGTTTTTACTTTAGTAAAAGCAATTCACTGTATAATGACTTTACAGTGAAGGTCATGGTCTGTTTTTTTCCTCTGATCAAGAAATCCATGAGTACTTCCATCTTTCATTTCCATATATGATTTGTCCTCCATATTCCAAGGTTCTGTGTCTATAGATTTAAGCGAAAGACGGGACATAAAAATTCCAGAAAGTTCCAAAAACAAAACTTGAATTTGTCACATGCAGGCAACTATCTGCATGGCATTTGCATTGTATTAGGTATTATAAGTAATCTAGAGATGATTTTAGAGGAGGAAGTGCATAGGTTATATGGAAATACAATGTTTATTATATATAAATATTAATACAAGAGCTTGCTTGAATTTTGATATCTGAGGGAATCTGGAATTAGCCCTTCTGCAGTTACTGAGGAACAATTGTATTCTGTTTAGTACATTTGGAAATGTCAGAATCAAGAGATTTATGTAGTTAAGCAGCATTGATGTGAGGAAAATGAACTTGTCAAAATTTTATTTCACTTTTGAAAAAAGTCTTCAAGTGAAAGGTACTATATAAGTGCTAACTTTTAGGCCGCGTGACACTGAGAATTAAATGTGAATGTTACTTCTATGGACAGGGATCAGAACTTTATGCAAATAGCAATATTTTGGCAATAGGAATATTCAAAGTAAATAAAATAAAATAAAGAAAAAATATTACAGTTTAATAATTTTTTTTGAGGGGGGCAGATTGCCATGTTATATCTTTTCTGTTTTTTAGCTGGAATGTTGCAAGGGCTTTCCAATGTTTGTACTAACTCAATCCTAAATGGTTCTCTAGTCAGAATGGCCAATTGTGACAAATTATGCTCAATTACATGACTACTTGCTACCAGAGACGGAGCTAAATGGGATTTGCTATTGGAAGTCAGAGCAAGAGCTTGGTAAGCCAAACTGTTTTTCAGATTTTTGAAGAGCTGAAAATGCCCTTATTTTTTGCTGTATTTTATGGACTCTTTCTCTTCACACATATATATGTATATATATAATTGTATGCTCAAAGAACAATAAAAATAATGCACATAAGGATGTCATTAATTTCAATGTGAGTTTAGATGGTCTGAAAATGGATGTTTACTAATCAATGCAGTGGCACCCAGGAAACTTGTCATGAAACTGATACCAGTGAGTAAACCTAATATCTGAATGGTCTAATGGTTTTCCCTACTTTCTTCAATTTAAGTCTGAATTTTGCAATAAAGAGTCCATGATCTGAGCCACAGTCAGCTCCTGGTTTTGTTTTTTCTGACTGTATAGAGCTTCTCCAACTTTTGCTACAAAAAATATAATCAATCTGATTTCAGTATTGACCATCTGGTGATGTCCATGTGTAGAGTCATCTCTTGTGTTGTTGGAAGAAGGCGCTTGCTATGACCAATGCAAAACTCTGTTAGCCTTTGCCCTGCTTCATTTTGTACTTCAAGGCCAAACTTGCCTGTTACTGCTGTTACTCCTCACTCTTACTTTTACATTCCAGTCCCCAGTGATGAAAAGGACATCTTTTTTTGTTGTTAGTTCTAGAATGTCTTATAGGTCATCACAGAACTGTTCAGCTTCAGCTTCTTTGGCATTAGTGCTTGGGGCATAGACGTGGATTACTGTGATATTGAATAGTTTGCCTTGGAAACAGAGATCATTCTGTCATTTTTGAGATTGCATCTAAGTACTGCATTTCAGACTCTTTTGTTGACTATGATGGCTACTCCATTTCTTTTAAGGGATTCTTGCCTACAGTAGTAGATACAATGGTCATCTGACTTAAATTCACCTATTCTGGTCCATTTTAGTTCACTGATTCCCAAAATGTCATTGTTCTCTCTTGCCATCTTGTTTGACCACTTCCAATTTACCTCGATTCAGAGATCTAACATTCCAGGTTCCTAGCCAGTATTGTTCTTTGCAGCATCAGACTTTACTTCCAACACCAATCATATCCACAACTGGACATTGTTTTTGCTTTGGCTCAACCTCTTCATTCCTTCTGGGGCTACTTCTCCACTCTTCTCTAGTAGCATATTGGGCACATATCGACCCAGGGAGTTCATATTTCCGTGTCTTGTCTTTTTGCCTTTTCATACTGTTCATGGAGTTTCAAGGCAATAATGCTGAAGCTGTTTGCCATTTCATTATCCAGTGGACCATGTTTTGTCAAAACTCCCCACCATGACCTGTCTGTCTTAGGTGGCCCTACATATGGCATGGCTCATAGTTTCACTGGGTTAGACAAGGCTGTGATCCATGTGATCAGTTTGGTTAGTTTTCGTGGTTGTAATTTCCATTCTGTCTGCCCTCTGAAGGATAAGGATAAGAGATTTGTGGAAGCTTCTTGATGGGAGAGACTGACTATGAAGGAATCTGGGTCTTGTTCTGATGGGTGGGGCCATACTCAGTAATTCTTTAATAAATTTTCTTTTGCTGGGCAGGGCTGTGTTACCTGCTTACAGTTTGACCTGAGGCCAAACTTTGGTAGGGGTAATGGTTGTAGTGACGACCTCTTTCAAAACGACTTATGCCAGCCTGCCACAGCTCCCAGGGCTTGTTCAGTGCCCCAGACCCTGCGGCAGGCTGCTGTAAACCCACGCCTCTGCCAGAGATCCTGGACAATCACAGGCAAGTCTGGCTCAGTCTCTTGTGGTGTCACTGACCCTTTCTCCTGGGTCATGGTGCACACAAGGTAATGTTTGGGCCCATCAATAGTCTGTTTCTCCAGTCCTGTGGAAGTTCTGTGATAAAATCCCACTGGTCTTCAAAGTCCAATTCCCATGTGTTCTCAGTCCCTTTGCCAGATCCCCAGGCTGGGAAATCTACTGTGGGTCCTAGAACTTTTGTAACAGTGTGAGAACTTCTTTGGTATAATTGTTCTCCAGCTTATGGGTCATCTGCTCAGTGGCTCTATGGTGGGGCTAAAGGCAACTTCCTGCAAGATGACTTATGATGTGTGCCATGCCTCCCAGGTCTGCTGCAGCCAGAACCCCTGTTCCCATGGCAGGCCACTGCAGGAGACACACAAACACTCAAAGCAGGTCTGACTCAGTCTCTGTGGGGTCACGTTATTGCACAATTTAGACTTAAAGAAAGTAAGGAAAACCACTAGATCATTCGGGCATGATCTAAATAAAATCCTTTACAATTATACAGTGGAAGGGACAAACAGATTCAAGGGATTAGATCTGACAGACAAAGTGCCTGAAGAGCTATGGATGGAGGTTCATAACATTGTACAGGAGGCAGTGATCAAAAATATCTCCAAGAAAAAGAAAGGAATATTCACTGGAAAGAGTGATGCTGGAGCTGAAGCTCTAATTCTTTGGCTACCTGATGGGAAGAACTGATTCCTTAGAAAAGCCCTGAATGCTGGGAAAGATTAAAGGTAGGAGGGGAAGGTTATGACACAGGATGAAATGATTGGATGGGATCACCAACTCGATGGATTTGAGTTTGAGCAAGTTCTAGGTGTTGGAGATGGACAGGGAAGCCTGGTGTGCTGCAGTCCATGGGGTCACAAAGAGTTGGACAAGACTGAGCTAATGAAACTTAATATCTAAAACCCACTCCTCTTGGAGCACTGATTCCTCCTATTTTATTTGGCCAAAATTTGATGTGATCTTTCTCTACAATAAAAATTGAATATATGGCCATGATATTTAAATTTTCGACATGCTTACTTTTGAGGGTAATTTCTAGGTATAATGATGGAGTCATAGCTGAAACGGTGTTTTCATCTGAGCTGACTGTACTTTAAGTATTTGGGAAGAAGAATTACAATGTTCCCTTCAGCTATAGGACAATAGACTTGGTTATGAATTAGTGTGCTTCTCCTGCTGCAATATGAAGCCTGGAGAAGCTGAGTTGAGAGGCACAGAGAGCAGGAGAGCTGCAGATGCAGATGAATCATTCCCAAATATGAACAATGTGATAGAATGTTCTTAAATTGCACACCTTTTTGTCTTTAGAAAAAATGCTTTTTGGTTTATGTGTGTGTGTTTGTCTTAAATGATCTTTGAAAAGAGGTTTTGTTGCAGCACCAGCTGAATGTTCATAGTATCTCAGCAAGATTGTTCGTTGTTTAGTCAGTAAGTTGATCCCAACTCTTTGCAACCCTGTGGACTGCAGCACGCCAAGCTTCCCTGTCCTTCACTATCTCCTGGAATTTGCTCAAACTCATGTCTATTGAGTTGATGAGGCCATCCAACTTCTTCATAGCCTCTCTTTTGGTCCGGAATTTCTAGTTATTAGTGTTGAGGAAGTAAAATATAATCTTTGATTCCAAATGCAAACTGGTTAATTTTTCAATGTATAGCTCTTTCCCTTAATGTGTGGGAATGATGTTGGAAACTATACAACTCAATTATAAACCTGGACCCAACCTACCACCTGGCTTCTGGAGGAAGGAGGGAAGTAGGATGAGGACAAGCAGTGCTCTCTCTCTGCAAGTTCTTAGAGATGAATATTTTCACACTGTACCACAACCAAAAAACCAAGTTTAAATGATTTGGATGGGTTGTTTGATTTATTACCTCTGTCTCTGCCAACAGATTTGTTTTTCTATGTAGGAAGCCTAAATGAGGTAGACGTGGAGGCAGGTTCCATTTAGTATGAAGTCCGTCCAAGTCTTGTTAGCTCTGAGAAACAAGCCATTGTCTGGCTCCGTTCCTTTAACTTTCTGCAGATTTACAGACCAGATTCTGCGATCCTTCCTCTCCTTCCCAGGTTTGAGATTTGAATTTTGTGGATTTACAGATTATTTCTTGTTTACATAACCCCCTGCTATTTCTTAATGCTTTTTATAGCAAAGGTGTTTAAAATTATTAATTGCTGAATTTCACATTCTATAATTAGGTTAGCTTTGTATGCTGTGTCAATATGTAACCACCTTGTTTAATTTGCTTTGGATTTTTTTCCTCAGTTCAAATAATTTTGGCTTATTTTAAAAGTTGTATTGGGCTTCTCTGGTAGTTCAGAGAGTAAAGAATCTGCCTGCAATTCTAGAAATCCAGGTTCAATCCTTGGCTTGGGAAGATTCCCCTTGAGGAGGAAATGGCAACCCACTCCAATATTCTTGCCTGGAGAATTCCATGGACAGAGGAACCTGGTGTGCTACAGTTCTTGCAGTCATGAAGAGTCAGACACAACTGAGTGACGAACACACACATGCACTGACTGAATTTATAGATTTGTGGACTTTCTATAAATGACTCCTTATTGTTTAGACTCATTCTTTGTAAAACAAATATTTACTGAATGCCACCCTGGACCAGATACTTTTCTGTAAACTAGAAATAAATCAATGAGTAAACTCAATTCCCTACCCTCTTGAAGCATATAGTCTAGTGGGAAAAAGAAAATAAATAAAATAAACAAGTAAAAATTAAGTATATATGTTTATATCAAGGTAAACATAAAGACTGTAAAGATAAATAAAGCAAGGTAAAAAGGTGGTTGAGTTAGTTGGGGTATGGGTCAGGTCAGCCTATCTTGGGTTGCTTGGTCACTGAAGATCTTTCTAAGGGGCTATTTGAGCGGAAGAGCTGGTGTCATCTTTGTTAGCAAATACAAACTTCCTCTCCCTTCACGAATCATTTCTTGATCACATAGAGTAATTTTCCCAAGAGAGCAGTTGGCATGCTATGGTTGTTGCTCAGTCACCCAGTTGTGCTTGACTCTGCAACCCCATGGCTTGCAGGGATGTAGTTGGCATACGTTACTTTAAAAAACCAGTCCAGCGAACAAATCCTCCAAACTAAAAAACCCAAACAAACAAAGCCACAGATATGCAAGATCTCCTTAGCATGTGGAGGGGAAACTCTAAACACCTCGTCCAAGGGCCTGAGGTGCTCCATAATCTGGCACCTGCTTCACTGTCAGCCTCATCGTTCACCCTTTCCCAACATGGAACTTCCACGTCAAACACATGGATTTATTTCTTGTGTATAAACCCTCTCTATTCCTTCCTCTGGCATTTTGTCTTCCTGCTGGGAGTGTCTTCCTTTCCACTTTTTCAAGATACCTATTTTTAAAGACTCAATTTCAAGACACTTTCTTAAATAATTATTTACTATAGCTATGAATAATGATTTATTGGATAATTATGCTAGAGACATATAAGAATTCATTCTTTTAGCTTTAGACAAATGCAAAAATTTCTAAATTGTTCATAGCCTGTTTTCTTGCATTCTTAAATACGTAATAGTAAACGTCATTTAATCAGCCTCAGTAATAATGGTTACTGATTTCTGTATAAACAACACTCATATCTTTAGTATTTATTTAGTAGTCATTTTGTCTATCTACATGTATCCTTTCACCTTCACTCTATTAATCAACCTGTGGCCCATCCACCCATTCATTTTTTTCAACCAATCTATCCATCTACCCATCCATCCATCCATACACCTTTCCATGCATCCATTTATATATCCCTTCATCTGCTTTTCACCCATTCATCCACTAAACCATCAGTTTACCCATACACACAGACACCCTTCTTTGGATATTGTTGTTCAGTCCCTATGTCATGTCCGACTCTCTGTGACCCCCATGAACTGCTGCATGCCAGACTTCTGGGCCCTTCACTGTCTCCCAGAGTTTGCTCAAACTCATGTCTGTTGAGTCAGTGATGCCATCCAGCTCTCTCATCCTCTGTCAGCCTGTTTCCTCCTGCTCTCAATCTTTCCCAGCAGCAGGTCTTTCCCAGTGAGTCAACTCTTTGCATCCAGTAGCCAAAATATTAGAGCTTCAGCTGCAGCACAGTCCTGCCAATGAATATTCAGGGTTGATTTCCTTTGGGATTAACTGGTTAGATCTCCTTGCAGTCTAAGGGACTCTCAAAGTCTTCTCCAACACCACAGTTCAAAAGCATCAATTCTTTGGTGATCAACTTTCTTTATGGTCCAACTCTCACATTCATACATGACTACTGGAAAAACCATAACTCTGACTAGATGGACCTTTGTTGGCAAAGTTATGTCTCTGCATTTTAGTACACTGTCTTGGTTTACTATATCTATTCTTCTAGGAAGTAAGTGTCCTTTAATTTCATGGCTGCAGTCACTATCTGCAGTGATTTTGGAGCCTAAGAAAATGAAATCTGACACTGTTTCCACATTTTCCCCATCTATTTGTTATAAAGTCGTAGGACAGGATGCCATGATCTTCATTTTTTGAAAGTCAGGTTTTTCACAGTCCTCTTTTACCTTCATCCAGAGACTGTTTAGTTCCTTTTCACTTACTGCCATTAGAGTGGTATCATCTGCATATCTGAGGTTATTAATATTTCTCCCTGCAATCTTGATTTCATCTTGTGCTATATCCAGCACAAGATGTACTCTGCATATAAGTTAAATAAGCAGGATGACAATATACAGCCTTGTCCTACTCCTTTCCCAATTTTGAACCAGTCTATTCTGGAAAAGGTCAGTTTTCATTCCAATCCCAAAGAATGCTCAAACTACCGCACAATTGCACTCATATTACATGCTAGTAAAGTAATGCTCAAAATTCTCCAAGCCAGGCTTCAGCAATATGTGAACTGTGAACTTCCAGATGTTCAAGCTGCTTTTAAAAAAGGCAGAGGAACCATAGATCAAATTGCCAACATCTGCTGGATCATTGAAGAAGCAAAAGAGTATAGAAAAACATATATTTCTGCATTATTGAGTATGCCAAAGCCTTTGATTGTGTGACTCACAATAAACTGTGGAAAATTCTGAAAGAGATGGGAATACCAGATCACCTGACCTGCCTCTTGAGAAACCTGTATTCAGGTCAGGAAGCAGCAGTTAGAACTGGACATGGAACAACTGGACTGGTTCCAAATAGGAAAAGAGTATGTCAAGGCTGTATATTGTCATGCTGTTTATTTAACTTCTATGCAGAGTACATCATGAGAAATGCTGGGATGGATGAAGCACAAGCTGGACTCAAGACTGTGGGAGAAATATTAATAACCTCAGGTATGCAGATGCTACCACCCTTATGGCAGATAGTGAAGAGGAACTAAAAAGCCTCTTGATGAAAGTGAAAGTGGAGAGTGAAAAAGTTGGCCTAAAGCCCAACATTCAGAAAACGAAGATCATGGCATCCGGTCCCATCACTTCATGGCAAATAAGTGGGGAAACAGTGGAAACAGTGGCTGACTTAATTTTTTTGAGCTCAAAATCACTGCAGATGGTGATTGCAACCATGAAATTAAAAGATGCTTACTCCTTGGTAAAAACGTTATGACCAACCTAGAGAGCATATTCAAAAGCAGAGACATTACTTTGCTGACTAAGGTCCGTCTAGTCAAAGCTATGGTTTTTTCCTGTGGTCATTTATGGATGTGAGAGTTGGACTGTGAAGAAGGCTGAGTGCTGAAGAATTGATGCTTTTGAACTTTGGTGCTGAAGAAGACTCTTGCGAGTCCCTTGGACAGCAAGGAGATCCAACCAGTCCATTCTGAAGGTGATCAGTCCTGGGATTTCTTTGGAAGGAATGATGCTAAAGCTGAAACTCCAGTACTTTGGCCTCCTCAGGTGAAGAGTTGACTCATTGGAAAAGACTGATGCTGGGAGGCATTGGGGGCAGGAGGAGAAGGGGGCGGCGGAGGATGAGATGGCTGGATGGCATCACTGACTCGATGAATGTGAGTCTTGAGTGAACTCCGGGAGTTGGTGGTGGACAGGGAGGCCTGGCGTGCTGCAATTCATGGAGTCGCAAAAAGTAGGACACGACTGAGTGACTGAACTGAACTGATTACTCCTTGTCCAGTTCTAACTGTTGCTTCTTGCCCTGCATGCAGTTTTCTCAGGAGCATGTAATGTGTTCTGGTATTCCCATCTCATTAAGTATATGCCACAGTTGTGACCCATATAGTCAAAGGCAGTGAAGCAGAAGTAAATGATTTTTTTTTTGAAATTCACTTTTATGATCCAGCATTTGTTGGCAATTTGATCTCTGGTTTCTCTGCCTTTTCAAAATCCAGCGTGTACATCTGGAAGTTCTTGGCTCACATGCTGCTGAAGCATAGCTTGGAGGATTTTGAGCATAATCTTGCCGGCATGTGAAATGAGTGCAATTGTGTGGTAATTTGAAGATTATTTGGAATTACCTTTCTTTGGGATTGGAATGAAAACTGACCTTTTAAAATATATCAAAAATAACATTTATATTCTTTCTCTTTAGCTATATTTTTGACCTCAATATTACAGACCATAAGCCTCAGTATTGTCTCAATTTCTAATTTGGTGAAAGGTTCATGAAATACCTGTTGAATAAATATTAATAAAGGTTAACAATCCCAAGTGAAAAACATTACTACAATGTTTATGAAATGACCTTCTCTAGAGTATCTGTTTTCATTTAATTGGAGGACTTAGGTGCTATTGGTACTTGGAGGAAAGAATAAAAGAACATTTTCAGTTTTATGATCTGATTAGTCTCATAGTAGCTGGTAGAAAACAGTGTTAGCCAGTACTTATTTATGTCTTGTTAAGTTCATTTGTGAAACAGGGATACCTTTTTTTAACTCCTCATTTCATAGGAAGATGAGGGCAAAGGATGAAAGGATATGTCTAAAATATCCACCAACTCTTTAGAATAGAATGAGCAGATGCTATATCAGCCATTCAGCCTTATAAGAAATGAGCTATCAGAAGTCAGTGATTTTCAATTTTTTTTCTGCAAAGCCAAAAGATCTCATTTCTTGAAGAATCTCGAAGGGCAATTAGGAGTGTGAGGTGGAGGTTGAGTGTGAGGAGGCTACTCATGGCTGCTTCAACCAGGACAATCACACATTTGTTGAACGTGTATGTGTTAGTCACTCAGTTATGTCCAACTCTTTGCTACCCCATGGACTGTAGTCTGCCAGGCTTCTCCATCCGTGGGATTTTCCAGGCAAGAATATTGGAGTGGATGGCCATTTCCTTCTCCAGAGGATCTCCCTGGCCCAGGGATTGAACCCTTGTCTCCTGCATTGTAAACAGACTCTACTGTCTGAGCCATTGTTGTAGGTATGTTTCAGTAAAAGTTCATCTCTGGAGAAATGCCTCAATTTCTTCTTCTGTTAAATGGAGATATATGATAGTTCACATCTCAGAAGAGTGTTGGATTCAGTGAATTTTTATAGATAAAAGGTTTGGAATAGTGTCTAGCATGTGGTGTCAGAAAACGGTTCACTGACATCGTTATTATCATTTACACATCTTTACCTGATATCTCCCCAGCTTCACATACATTTAGATGTTTGTCTGCTCAGCAGTAGAAGGTGAGTTCTATAAGAATAAAGTAAGATTTGGGGGCTTTTTGTTCAGTGATTGTTCCTAGAGCAATATTGACATTTACTGGATACTCAATAAATAAACATTGGAGGCAATTACTGAACATAAAAGCCCCCAAATCTTACCTCATTCTTATAGGGAGCTCCTTGTAGCTCAGATGGTAAAGAATCTACCTGCAATGCAAGAGACCCCAGATTCGATCCCTGGGTCGGGAAGATCCCCTGGAGAAGGAAATGGCAACCCACTCCAGTATTCTTGCCTGGGAATCCCATGGATGGAGGAGACTGGCAGGCTTCATACTATGGGGTTGCAGAGTGGAAAACGACTAAGTGACTTCACTTTAATAAATATTTGTCTGAATCAATGAGTCCTACTAAGTTCCCTCTCTCCTGGCTAGTGTTTCCTCNTCCCATGGATGGAGGAGACTGGCAGGCTTCATACTATGGGGTTGCAGAGTGGAAAACGACTAAGTGACTTCACTTTAATAAATATTTGTCTGAATCAATGAGTCCTACTAAGTTCCCTCTCTCCTGGCTAGTGTTTCCTCTCTCCCTGCTCTCCTCACCTCTTCTGGCAGCCTTTTCCCTTTGTAACTTGATATTTCTATTGTGATCTAGACATGACCCTTAAATACATTGAGCTGTTAGAAGTGTATGTCAAATAAAAATCAATAGGTCAAGAGGGAAAGCCTATGTGCTTGACCATAAACTTTATGACAATAGAGAACCTTTTTGTTAATCATTTCATGTCCAATGCGTGGCAGAGTGCATGGCCTATAGCACAACACATTATTATTTTTGATGATTGAAAGAATGAATATGTCAATAAATGAAATAAATTATTACCCTTTTTGGCTACTTAGAGTTGGGTTTTGGTACTGTGTTCCCCAGAGGTATAGTTTTAAGATAGGAAGTTCCAAGTATGGAAAATACTGAAATGATAAGATATTGCTATTTTACATAATCCGCTACACATTGTGACAAATCACTGCAGTGAAAAGTTTATAGAACCTAGAACTTGTCTATTTTATTTTATTCTTCATTTTAAAGTTATTAGTTATTCTAATTTCTAGCTTAGATAAAACTTAAGTAGATTAAAATTGGGTTACAGAGTACATAAAATGTTTGCTTTCAGATCATCCTGAAAAGAAGAGAATTATAAAATGCATATGTGAATCCATCTGTTTCTGCAAGTTAAGTTCGTTAGTCATCTTAAAAGCAATGTAATTGTTTCAATTTACAGAGACCAGAGATAGTAGTCATTCTCGGGAAAGTTCTCCACTTCACAGGGCAGAACCTGGGAGTCTGCTAATTAGATATTTGACTCCTGAAGGCACATCCTATTTTTAAATGTGTGAAGTTGTGAGATCCCCCAAAGTACTCATTCCCTGACTTCTTCAAGGCACCTTCAAAAGCTGATGGGCTTTAGATCCTACAGAAATTGATGCCTCCTCAGAACAAAGGCCCATCCCAAACATGAAATAGCATAATAAGCAATCCCGCCAAAGGGCCCAGTTCATTCCTGGTCACTTTCAGTTTCCTTCAACACTTTTCACTTAGAAAGTGATTCCTGTGTCCGTACTCACAGCAATATTTTTGGAGTTGTTTCTGAAATCTGGTCTGAAGGAATCATGAGTGATGCAGCCTAATTAAAAAAAAATCATAATTAAGTCCAGATGGTTTCTGAAAGTTGGAGTACAACGATCACTTGTAAAACATTGAATGCATAAGTGAATTTCAGTTCTTTGATAATATTTGTCTATAAATCTACTGATATCTATTATATATGTATATTTACTGTGAAATGTAATAGTCAAGTTTATTAATAACAAAAATATAAGGAACACTAATTCAAGAGAAATTTTTTTATCTCCTTCTTCTTTGTTCATGACCTTTGTCCTTCATCAAAATAAAGTTATCTAACAAAGAGAGGGATCCTAGAATCACCACGTATGAGAGGGAGGCTGGGAATCTCCACAAGAGAGAGGGATGTTGAGAAGGCAATATAAGGGAGGGATGCTGGGAACTTGCCTTCAGAGAGAGGGATGCTGGGAACATGATGAAAGGGAAGGATTCTGCGAGCTTCCATCAGAGAGAGGAATGCTGGGAACATGATGAAAGAAAGGAATGCTGGGAGCCCCTATCACCCTCAGAGGAAGTGTTGTCAGGATTACCTGTCAGAGAAAGGCGTGCAGGCTGGGAACCCTCTCAGAGTGAGCAGTTACCTCTCAGAGCACCAAGGCTGGTTCCGTCTATCCATGGGGTTCTTATTTAGCAAATTATGTTTGCCAAGGGAAGATCTTTAAGGTTTATGGCATGAAATGCTACAGTTAGTAAGTATTATTAATTTTCTGAGAGAATTAATGTGATGGACTTCTGATCTTATGCTTATTTAATTAAAGTTCAGATTGTCTTTTGATTTTTTTTTAAATTGCTCAGTCATGTCCAACTCTTTGTGATCCCATGGATTGTAGCCTGCCAGGCTCCTCTATCTATGAAATTCTCCAAGCAAGAACATTGGAGTGGGTAGCCATTCCTTTTTCCAGGAGCCAGGTTAAAAAAAAAAAAAAGGTTATCTAGAAGGGTCAAGGTGCAGTAGAAAGAATCAGAACTTCTAGATTTATGTTTCTCATCTTCCACTGTTAGCCTCCTATTTCTAGCAAAATATTTAATTTCTCTTAGCCCTGGCTTTAGCAGAAAGTATATCTTCTTTATTTTTGCCGTAGTTTGTCGATGAGAAAAATGAGAAAAATGTTGATGACAATCTTTCCGCAATGCTGTACAAATCCAGCAATTATATCAGGAGGAAGGCATTAGAATATCCTCAACCTGCTGACAGTTTGGGAAACCTCCAGTCCAGGGCAACAGCGATCCTTGTAAAAATGTCTCGGCTGTTTGCTCCTAATCTTTGGACTACATTGGCACCTCTCGGCTGAAAGTGCACCATGCCAGAGACAGAGGAGGCCGAAAGCGGGCTGGCAGTTCAGTCAATGGCTTTGCGTTCCAGGCACGCAGAATCCCCCTGTGAATGCCGTCTTTTGAGGAAGTAAAATATATGATTCAATATACAATAAGCTAAGCTGCTTTGTCTGGGGTGGTGGGGGGAGGTGAGTGTTCAGCTGCCCTGGTGAATCTCCTGCTGCCATGAAAGCACTGACCTCAGTTTGAAAGCTGCCTCATCAGAGGAAAGGGCCAGTGGTAAAGAAGTCACCATGAGGGACAAGTAGTAAGCCGTGCCTGGGACAGGGCTCCACTTCCCTGATCTGGCAGTCATCTATGCTGACTCGACTGTAGGGTTCTTATTGTGTTTCCAGGTATCAGATCTCAAAATGCAAAATAAAATAACTCAGGACCACCAGATAATCACTGTGGGTGGTGACTGCAGCTATGAAGTTAAAAGATGATTGCTCCTTGGAAGAACAGCTATGACAAACCTAGACAGCATATTAAAAAGCAGAGGCATCACTTTGCCAGCAAAGGTTCATCTAGTCAAAGGTATGTTTTTTCCAGTAGTCACGTGTGGATATGAAAGCTAGACAACAAAAAAGGCTGAGCACTGAAGAATTGATGCCTTTGAACTGTGGTGCTGGAGAAGACTCTTGAGAGTCCCTTGTCCAGCAAAGAGATCCGATCAGTCCATTCTAAAGGAAATCAACCCTGAAAATTCATTGTAAAGACTGATGCTAAAGCTGAAGCTCCACTACTTCGGCCACCTGATGAGAAAAGCTGATTTATTGGAAAAGACCCTGATGCTGGGAACGATTGAGGGCAAAAGAGAAAGGGGTGGCAGAGGACGGAATGGTTAGATAGCACCACTGACTCTACCGCCATGAATCTGAGCACACTCTGGGACACGGTGAAGGACAGAGGAGCCTGGCAGTCTGCAGGCCATGGGGTTGCAAAGAGTCAGAGACAACTTAGTGACTGAACAGCAACAGCAATCCTTGCTTAATCTGGTGAGAGCCCCAGATTTATTTGATGAAGAAATTCTTTTGGGAAGATGTACCAATTAAAGAATATTTTCAGAACATGTTCTCTGAGGTAGTTTCTAAATCCTTTCCAGGGGACTGAAGAGGGGAAAAGTGTGGTAGCGAGCTTGGCACAGGGAAGAGAAACCAGTGCCCGGCACACTGTGCCCTGGCCTGTGCCTGGGCTGCCTTGGGCTGATCCAATTCCTCTCAGACCCACTTTACAGATAAGAACCTAGGAAGATGTTAGGTGACTTGCCCAAGGTCACCAAGCTAAAAGTGGAGGAATTGAAACTCAGGTCTGATTCCAGAACACTGCTTCCCGTTTTAGTTCAGAGAAATCCCATGCCAAGAGCCAAGTTACCCCACTAAGAATGGCGATATCAGAGCTGAACACATCAGCCGGGAGTAACAGAACTGTTCAGTCTGGTGTTTTCAGACTGTCCTGGAGGAGCCTCCTGGGAGCCACGCGAGGGCTGAAGACACACGCGGGAGGGCACAGCCCTGGCCGAGACCAGCTCCGCCTAGGGTCGCTCTCAGGAAGTCAACGGCTGAGAAAGGGCTCTCCTCACTTACAGAAGGTTGCAGACCTCTGATGTAGCTGGCTTTCCTTTTTCCACAGTGGGCTGTGGGGGCCCAGCAGGTGACTGAATGGCTGAGGTGCAGAAGTTCTCAGAGATGGAGCTGTCTGTGGAGACATCTGGGTCGCCAGGCTGTTTGACTTCAGCACCCTTCCCACTCGGATGGCCTGTTCAGACTAGAAATCAGAAATCGAATCCCTTTTAAGTCAATTTTCCATTTTATCACCCGTTTCTGAGGACTGGCTCAGGACACCAAAATTACCAGACTCCATTTTCTGACTGAAGTATCCAGTTCTACTGGTTTTGTTTCCTGGCAGCTGCCTTTTGAGGAGGGATTTTTCTTTTTTTTTTGGATCATTTTGATAAAGATTTTCCTCCCTGAGGTGCTCCTTTTCCTAAAGATGAACAAACAAGATAATAGCTATCCTGTGGTGAGAGGTTAGATAACAGCTAAGGGCTAAATGTGTGTTTCCTCATGTTCCTCTCTTATAAAACATCCTGCAGATAAATAGTGTTATCCAAGTTTTAGAGGTGAGGAAACTGACTCTGTGAGCTTCCTGAGCTTGCCTAAGATCTGGAGGCTTACAAGTTGGAAAGCTTGGCATCCAACCCGGGTTCTGCCCTTGACACCTGGGCTTTTAGCCACAGTGTTAAATTGTCTGATCCTTTGTCCAATCAGGGAAGAGAATTCTCAGCAGACAACTGAGCCAAAAGCTTCTTAAGTTTCCTTTAAATACAACTATATTGGAGTCTTAAAATGCTTATTCTATTGTGACTTAATTTTTGAAAGAGAATCTTAACGAACGGAGGAAGTGCAGAGCAGATCTTTACGCATATGGTGGGAATATTAGGGCTGGCAATTGTGAAAAGCAAGTCCATGGGCCAGTGCAAATTGGCACTGTTTTGCCTGACTTGTTACAGGAGCACCAGAGGGGTAAATACTGAATACTGAATACCAATGGAAATTCCAGTATTCCCCAGATACCAAGCACACTGCTTGTAAACCAAACTTTTCCTCTCTTATAACTGATTATGATATTTGATGCTCAGAATATTTTACATGAATTAAGCTAACCACAACTGCCACCACCATAATAACAAACCCTGGGAAGTAGACCAAGATAATGAATGACTTGAGACCCTTGCATTGGAGAAAGTGTCTCAACGACATACAGGAGTCTTGTAAACTTCTGGTACATAATACAGAATATGTGTACAGCACACATTAAAATACCACATGCTTGCTACTTCCTGTTCCCCAGAAAGAACTTTATTTTTATCACCATTCTTAAGCTCATTGAAAATTTATTTTCCCTCCTGAATAAAGGGCTATAATATCCCAATCTCTCTTTTCTTAATAACTGCACTCTTCTGAAAAGTATGTATCTACCTAGAAATTGAGAAGATAATGCATGGTTGGATAAGTGGAGAAAGGTGGATATTTATACTCCCTTACTTAGAAATGATTAAACATGACATTAATTTACTTTCTCCTGTTGAATAGTCTACCTTTAAAATACATGGATAATGTCTCATATTAATCACTGAGCCTGTTGACCAAGGCAAGAGAAGCAGCTGCCACTCACGGGTTGTGACTTTCAGTGTCACTCATAGGCATCTTGGAAGAGCTGGTGCCACACTCCACTTTGTGGCTGACTGTTCTAATAAACCTGGCACAATGATTCAACATAAACACTAACTTAATTTGAGTGTGCACTTTTCTCAGCAAACTATGCCTTATACTCATCAAATACAATTTTTCATGAAATGTTGTTAAGGTTGCACTTGCTTCTAAAACCACAGAAGGATGAACTTGCTAGTAGGCCTGATGACTTCAGACAAATGTCCCCCAAATTGCAATTCTATAATCATTGTGTTTCTTTACTGATTAAAACATGCCTACTCTGAACTGTCAGGAGTTGGTTTTTAAACATCAATGTAGCTTGAGTGTGATGTAATAATTGACCAAATTCATATATGCCTTAATTAAGAAGTGTGCATGAAAACAATAGTCTGGAAAATGTTTTATTATTGGCTAGAGAATCAAATCCTTAGGTGCTAAGGTGTCTGACTGCCATTCTATTCTCCTTACAGCATGAGCTATGGTATGTAGAGCAGAGTGAATTCATCACTCATGGTAGGTGTCCCAGATACTAGTAATGGTGGTGGAGTGATATCAGCTCCAAACAATCATCTCATGCCTTTCTCATCTCTGTAATAGGTGTGGCTGAAGACACAAATAATTTCCTCAAAGAAATACACCTTGTATGAGAGAGGTGAAGCCTGAATTTTGATTGGTTACATGTTCCTAAAGTACTTCATAATCTATTTTATTACCTCTAAAGTAGGACCTCATAAAAAACAAAACTAGATCTTTCCAGGGTATGGAACAACAGAAATTCACACTGCTGATGTAAACTGGTATAATCTCTTTGGAAAACTCCTTAGTGACATTTATTGAAGTTTAAAATGCACATACTCAATGGCCTGGCAGTTTTACTTCTAGGTATATACTCAGCCAAGGTGTATGAGTGTGTGTGCATGTGTATGCATATGTAGAAATCTACTTCTTTTCCTTCCTTTTCACCCAATGACACCTCTTAGCATAGCTCAAAGTGGAGACTATCCAGATACCCATTAACAGTGAGTTCGGTGAATACCCAGTGGAGAACAGGAAAAATGATTGGGCTACAACTGCGCAATAATATGGATATATCTGAAATACATTATTGAATGAAAGAAGTAAGGCATAGAAGAAAACATATTGTATAGACCCTTTTAAAAAATTTATTTATTTTAGTTGGAGGATAATTACTTTACAATATTTTGATGGTTTTTGCCGTACATTAACATGAATCAGCCATAGGTACACACACGTCATCTCGTCCCGAACACCCCTCCCACCTGCCTCCCCTTCCCCTCCCTCCAGGCTGTTCCAGAGCAACAGCTTTGAGTGCCCTGCTTCATGATTCACACTTGCACTGGTCATCTATTTTACATATGGCAATGTATATTTTTCAATGCTGTTCTCTCACAGCGTCCCTTGCCTTCTCCCACTAAATCCAAAAGTCTGTTCTCTATATCTGAATCCCATTTACATAAAGTATAAAAATAGGCATAATTAGTTTATGCTGTTAGAAGTCAGGACAGTGGTTACTGCCTTCCTGGGGGTTGGGAGGTGAGGGTGGAGGTAAAAATCCCGTAGTGACTGAGTAGAAGCCTCTGGGGATTTGCAATCTGAGCAGGGGTTTCATGAGTGTGTTTAGTGGTGACAATTCAGGTTTACATTTAAGCAATGTTTATCACATTTTGAAGTTAAAAATAAGAATGCCAATGGCAACTAAAAAATAGGCTGTTACTACGAACAAGTAGAGAATATGTTCTCTTGCTACCTATAGTATTACTACGTATAGGTCGTGACAATGACTCAAGTCTCTCAAACTCATTGCAATAAAAAAGAAGTTTATTTTTTACCAATAAAAAAACTAAGTAGGCAATTATTTGACTATTACCTGAGATTTGAGTTGTATCTATGTGGGTGTTATGGACCATTCAGATCTCAAGATAAAATAAAAAAGCACTGATCAGACAGTGGAGCTGAGGGTTTTTTAATCTCCATTTCCGAGGAAGCAGGTAGTGTTTCAACCTCAGTCTGAGTCAGGGAGGAAAGGTCAGCAGGATTCTACAGGTAAATTACCATGTGATTCACATGTTAATGCCATGTTCATCTTCTCTTGCTTCCATCCTTCTCCCATACCAACCACCCTCTTGGGCAGTTACCAGTAAAACTTTCATAAATGAAACACAAATCCAACTGTATCACTCTCCTGCTGCAAACCACCCAGTGTTGCCTATGTTCAGGCTCTGGCCTCGTTTCTCCAAACCTTTCCTCCCTGCTCCTTCCCTCTAGTCTTACGGGCACTTACTTTAGGTCTCTTGAACCAATGAAACTCTTTCTATCTCAAGGCCAATGCACAATGAGCTTCATCCACTGGAAATGCTCTTTCTACAGACCTCCCTGAGCCTTCATTCTTGGTCACCGCCTGCTTTGATATCAGTGTCACAGTGACCCTGTGTTACTCTCATCTCTCATCTCTTGCACATTAAAAAATTGCTAGGTAAAATCATCTTCATTTTTCAATTTTTCATTACCCGCATCCTTCAACTTTCTACTTCTCTAATAAAACAAAGATCAAGGAAGCTCTCTTTTGTATCATGTTGTATCTCAAGGCCAGAATAGTTAGCACATCAGGAGTGCTCCGTACAAATCTGTTAAATGTATAGATACAGAATAATAAAAGTGGTGAGAGCAAAATGTTTCTGCTATTTGCCCTTCTGGGCTTCTTCTATGAAAATGATTTGAATTTTTGAAGTTTTTAGATTCCTGGAATCTTATAAGATTAAATCCTGATGTCCTTAATTTTCTAGTACCCATATATCAAATATACCAGTAGGGTTACTCTCTGCTTTTCCCTTAATATATTTTTGCTCAAGGGAGGCAATGACAGGCCTCAAGCAGCAGCACTCCCAGACAGAAGAGTCGAGAGTGTCGTTAGCTGTAGGCTAAAGGAAATAGGAAAGCCTTGAGCTATTGAGCTATTAAACCCAGTGGGGGTTAAGTCTCCCAAATGTTAAAGGGGATTGTGGTTGAATTAAATGTTTTTTGTTGTTGCTGTTTTTTGTAAAAGCATTCTACAGAATTTGCCTCATTTCTCACTGAACACTCTTTTAGAAGTGACTTAAACATTTAAAAATGCAGAGAATATAAAATGCCATAGTCTTGCTGTCTTGACTTTCTATCCTGCTTTGTTTGTATTGACTGTTCAGCATTGATTTGCTGGATGACCAGTTGTATTCTTTGTTTTTGGTTTGCAAGTATTGATTAAATACTTCATTTTAAGTGACTGGCTTACACAAAAGCTATAGAGTAAGCCAGGACCCAGAAACAGGTATTCTGCCTTCTGTTTATGTAAGCTGTGTTGTCAAGCTAGAGTCACAGAACTCCTTGGGACTCTGCTCTGCTATAACACAAATTTTTCATTGTGTCAGGGCATTTACAGCTGAATGCAGTAGTATGTTTTTGGGTAACTCATAGGTGAAATCGGAGAAGGCAATGGCACCCCACTCCAGTACTGTTGCCTGGAAAATCCCATGGACGGAGGAGCCTGGTGGGCTGCAGTCCATGGGGTCGCTAAGAATCGGACACGACTGAGTGACTTCACTTTCACTTTTCACTTTCATGCATTGGAGAAGGAAATGGCAACCCACTCCAGTGTTCTTGCCTGGAGAATCCCAGGGACGGGGAAGCCTGATGGGTTGCCGTCTATGGGGTCGCACAGAGTCGGACACGACTGAAGCGACTTAGCAGCATAGGTGAAATAGCATTGTCTGTGAAGTGAATGATCACATTGGTAGCATGGGAAGGTAGTACCGGCATTTGCCCTGGACAGTCTTTGTGCTTAGAGATAAACTTTTGGGCCACTTAAATTCACTGGTGCTCTGCTGTTTCTAACATCACCTTGGACTACTGGTGATTTTAGTGCTGATCATTCACAAGGAAACAGGTCACTTTCAGGTTAGAGTGTCCTCATCTGAATGTTCCCTTCTCTGAGTGGGTGCTAAAGGAGGAGTAAATGTGGGCTGGCCCCATGTCCCTTTACAGTCCCATCTGCACTACCATGCATAACTCAATGGGAATATTAGACTTTCCTGGATGGTTGGGGTAAAATAACAACTCATGTGCTTATAGTGAATGTGCCAGTCTGTTTTAAGAGATTTATATCATTAACCTGCTTAATTTTCAAAACAACGCTATAAATAGGTGCTATTATTTTCCAATGTTATAGCTGAGCAAACACAGGGAGAGAAAGGTTAATAACTCTTCTAAACTTCTAGCAATTTTAAGACAGTTCTCAAGGTGGCTGCTCCCTAGCTTGAAAAGTGTTCATTAGTTGCTCAGTCGTGTCCAACTCTTTGTGACCCCATGGACTGTAGCCCGCCAGTCTCCTCTATCCATGGAATTCTCCAGGCAAGAATACTGGAGTGGGTAGCCATTCCCTTTCCAGGGGATCTTCCTTATCTAGGGATTGAACCCAGGTCTCCTGCATTAGAGGCTGATTTTTTACTATCAGAGCCACAAAGTGATAGCACTGGTGGTAAAGAACCCACTTGCCAATACAGCAGACATAGGAGACACATGTTCGATCCCTGGGTGGGGAAGATTCCCCTGGAGGAGGGCGTGGCAACTCACTCCAGTATTCTTGCCTGGAGAATCTCATGGACAGAAGAGCCTGGAGGGCTACAGTCTATAGAATCACAAAGATTCAGACACAACTGAAGCAACTTAGCATGCATACATGCATGCATTTTAAAATTATGCCCAGGTGATTTTATTTTAAAATATCCAGGTGATCTTATTGTGTCGTCAGGGTGGAGAACCAGTGGTCTAGAATCACATGTTGTGAAGCTCTGGAAATATGGAAAGTCCTGTTCAGTGTGTCAGGGGTTGGGAGTGACTGGTGCTTCACCTCTGGTCCAGTAGCCTTAGATATGGTCACTGCTATGAGCCCTACTCCGGGTGGGTTGAGAATATACCCCTTAATTATTTCATCCAGATGATTCAGAAATATATACAAATGAGACACTTCTGAAGGACATGCTTTAATTTCCTGAGACAGTACATTTTAAAATTTTAAGGAGGGAGAACATATTTTCTTAGCTATAATGTAAAGTGAAAGGCAAGCTCTCTACAATGCAATCAGTGCTCACGTTATTATGTAGTCATTGAGTCCCCTGCTTGGTAATAGGGCCCCTGGGGTTTAGCTAAGTCATCTGCCTCCTGCAAGCCATTGTCTTAGCTACACAAGTACCTTGAGAGAAAATTTAAAATAATACTTGGGATAATATGTGTAAATCATTGATTAAAGTTGTTCTTTAGCAAAGATTTGTACATCTTCCCATTCTGTGTGTCTGAGATGAGAAAAGTTGATTTTATGATTCCAGTTTCTATCGTTATATATATTTATGCACATCTCCATGTGCTTTGGGGCTTCCCAGGTGGCTCAGTGGTAAAGAATCCACACGCCAGTGCAGAAGATGCCAAAGATGTGAGTTCTATCCCTGGGATCGGAAGATCCCACAAAGAGGAAATTGCAACCCACTCCAGCATTCTTGCCTGGAGGATTCCATGGACAGTGGACCCTGGTGGGCTATAGTTAATAGGATCCCAAAGACTTGGACATGACTGGGCAACTGAGTATACATGCCACGTGCTTTCATACATGCGTGCTCTAAAGATATGTTTACATTTGTCATTTCACTATGAATTAGGGTAAAGCCTTGGATTACCTTTCAAATTTATTTGTGTCTTAACCATTGCTTACAAAAGCAAGCCATATATTTGCAAGCTAAAAATCCTGTCTGTAACATAGGATTAATATATCATGTGAGGCTTAGTAAATGGATGGAGCCCCCAGAATATTTTCTTTGGTATTTGAAATATCAGTTTTTGAAATCCTGCTTCCCCCCAACCCCAACACATTGATAGAGAAGTGTTGGTTTTGTAATAAAATTAGTGTGAGGTGTGTGTGTGTGTGCTTTGTTCAGATTTGCTTTCTTTAAGGGGCTCTATTATAAATTAGCTTCAGGAAGATGAAAAGCCAAGGGTGGTCTAGTTTATTGAGTGAAAGCTACAGCTGTGAAAGAAAGCCCGAGGATGTGGAGGTAAGCGAGCCAGCAGCTGTGAAGTAAGCTACCAGGTAGGGACTAACAGAGATTGTCTTGTTGGGGCTGATGCCCTTCCCGAGAGCCTGAGGAAAGTGAGGGAGGAAAAAGGCTGAAACACCAGCGAGAGGATGTCTGAGTTACAGCTTTCTGTTTTAAGTCACAGAGTGGACTGATTTTTTAAAAGAATATTCTCTATGTTTAGGAATGAATTTTGAAGCATGTAAAGGATATTTGAGGGGATATTCTTAAGTACCAAAACATATTTCTATCATTAATGGAAGTGAAAAACCTTCAGATGGTTTTAAACAGGGCAGTTGAAGAGATGTGCAAGGTGTCTGGCACATTGCAGGTACTTAAATGAACTTTTGGACAAATAGATGAGAAATGCAGAGGGCCTTATCACATTTTTTTTTTTTTTCCCAGCTTTTGGTAGGTTGAGAGGAGTTATGTTTATCAGTACAGAGATTCTGTGTTTGGGGGTAAAAAAAGCCAAAGACTAAGAACCTGATGTTTTGCAAAGCTGTGTGCTGAAATTAGCAAGACTTAATGGAGAAAATGGAGTGAGGGTGAGAGGTGACNATGAGAAATGCAGAGGGCCTTATCACATTTTTTTTTTTTTTCCCAGCTTTTGGTAGGTTGAGAGGAGTTATGTTTATCAGTACAGAGATTCTGTGTTTGGGGGTAAAAAAAGCCAAAGACTAAGAACCTGATGTTTTGCAAAGCTGTGTGCTGAAATTAGCAAGACTTAATGGAGAAAATGGAGTGAGGGTGAGAGGTGACCAATCACGCTAGTACAATTCTGTGACTAGAGCACTAACCAAGTTAGCATTGATGCCTTGGGAGATGACAGATTACTCAAGCAGGCAGTTCAGTATAGCTAGAGGCTGCCCCAGAGAATCCTAAAATGTACAGAAAAAAATCTAGTGGAAAGTCTGGCAACTCCTTAATTAGCAACAGGCTGGCAGGTAGATGGAAGCAGAGATCTCGAGCAGTAGGGGTCCTTTGAAGGGGAGTTTGGAGTGTGCAGAGACTGCCAAGAGGATAAACTATAGGACTCTGGGATGTTCCTCTCTGGGGAGGGCTTATTTCAATTTGTTTGAAAATGGGGCTGAAAGAGTTTCTGCTGCTTGAGCAGACGTGGGCCGAGGGCTTTCTCCTTCATTGTTCCATTCCTGCTCTTTTGGCTCCCCTCACCTAGCAAAATTACATATGAACCAGATTACCTCCACATTATACTGACATTTCTCTATTTCCTAATTCTTCATGAGCTAATTCATGCTGTAGAAATGAAACAGGAGGGAAGGAGGCGAGGCACAACCTTTGAAAGAATGACATAGCCATGTGTGTGGGTGCTTATTAGCTCAGTTGTGTCCGACTCTTTGTGACCCCATGGACTGCAGCCCACCAGGCTCCTCTGTCCATGGAATTTTCCAGGCAGGAATACTGGAGTGGGTTGCCATTTCCTCCTTCAGGGGATCTTCCTGACAGAGAATTGGACTTGAGACTCTTGTCTCCTGCATTGGCACATGGATTCTTTGCTTCTGTGCCACCTGGGAAGCCCATAGGACATGGCAGAAGCTGATTAGAATCAAATGGGCCCAAGATGACAGATGAGTCAAATTCCACTAGACCTAGAGCCTCAGTATATGTTCACTGTAACCCGTCCAGGTTTTGGCTTAACCAGAGGTGCACGGTTTCAGCAAAATACTCTAGTACAATAGTAGAACAGATTGTTTAAAGATTTACGATTTTGTGAAGAATGAAGTTAACTATATTAGATCTTTGAAGATCTTAGTACCATATAACAAGTCTAATTTTACAAATATGAAAGCAGAGATTAGAGAAATCACATCCTTTGTGGTAGGGCCTATAATAATTCAATATTTACCAGATTAAAACAATTTAAAAAGCTCTAATATTGGGAATACTTTGTAAATTTATGTTAGATGAAAGAGATAAAATAGAATTTTAAGAAGCCATCTAATTCCACAGCAATTTATTAATTATACCACACACAAATATCCTGCTTTTCTGGATGCTTTATGGAGGATTAAAGCAAAAATTTCACTGGACAAAAGTAAACAAGCAAGGAAGATTTTATTCAAGGCTATAGGGAAAAAAGGCTACAAATCTGTCTCTGTGGAAGCAAAGCACAGGAGAGTTTTGATGAGCTGGAGGGAGGCGAATAGCAGGCCATTTGTGTTTGCTAGGTGGATTCAACCAGACAAGAAGTAAACTTTCTCTTATCCTTGTGATAGGAAATAACCCACAAGTCACAAACAGGAGATAGTTAAAAATAGTTAAAAACAAACAAGCAAACAAAAAGCTGCTGCTGCTGCTGCTACGTCGGTCGCTTCAGTCGTGTCTGACTCTGTGCGACCCCATAGACGGCAGCCCACCATGCTCCCCCGTCCCTGGGGTTCTCCAGGCAAGAACACTGGAGTGGGTTGCCATTGCCTTCTCCAATGCAGGAAAGTGAAAAGTGACAGTGAAGTCGCTCAGTCATGTCCAACTCTTAGCGACCTCATAGACTTCAGCCCACCAGGCTCCTCCGTCCATGGGATTTTCCATGCAAGAGTACTGAAGTGGGGTGCCATTGCATTCTCCAAACAAAAAGCAATAATAATTAAATTCATATTCATATTATTATTATGAAATTCTTAGTAGCATTAAAAGTACAAGGTAGAAATAAGAGTAAAAACATACTTTAATTAAAAAAGGACAGCATTTCTCCAATGTTATGTATTTCCATATAAATACATATTTATAATAGTATCATATGGTAATTTATAGTTTTCTTTTATTTCCCCAAAGTTCACGTATCTTCACATAGTCAGTTCCTTTTCAAATCCTGTTTCTACAGACATCTAATATCTTGCCTTCTGTTTACTTCGTTTTCCTCCAACAAAATGTGGACATGCTCTTCTTTGACTTCCCTGAGCATCTCACACACAGGGCAGTTGTGTGCAGCAGAGGACCCAGATTGAATGTTAGAGGGCAGTGGAGAGGGGCTTTAGCACATCAAGCTTTCAACCTAAAACCACAGTCCCTCTTCTCAGTCCCTTAGCCATATCTTCCACCAGCATTTCTCACAGATTGTCCCTTCACTTTGGGCAATTACTTCCTGCCAGTCTCTTAGTTCTCTTTTATCTTTACCCTTTTCTGAATCAGTTCAGTTCCGTCACTCAGTCGTGTCTGACTCTTTGCGACCCCATGGACTGCAGCTCGCCAGGCTTCCTTGTCCATCACCAACTCCTGGAGCTTATTTAAACTCATGTTCATTGAGTCAGTGATGCCATCCAACCATCTCATCCTCTGTCATCACCTTCTACCTCAGCCTTCAGTCCTTCCCAGCGTCAGGGTCTTTTTCAGTGAGTCAACTCTTTGCATCAGGGGGCCAAAATATTGGGGGCTTCAGCTTCAACATCAGTCCTTCCAATGAACGCCCAGAACTGATCTCCTTTAGGATGGACTGGTTGGATCTCCTTGCAGCCCAAGGGACTCTCAAGAGTCTTCTCCCACACCACAGTTCAAAGCATCAATTCTTCTGCGCTCAGCTTTCTTCACAGTCCAACTCTCACATCCATACACGACCACTGGAAAAATCACAGCTTTGACCAGATGAAAGTTTTTTCGCAAAGTAATGTCTCTGCTTTTTAACATGCTCTCTAGGTTGGTCATTGCTTTTCTTCCAAGGAATACCTTTTTGGAATACGTTCATTTTTTTCCTACAAATTTGTATATTAGACTACAGATTTTTGTAATGCAAAACAATTTAGCTTTCTTTTGATTTATTTCTCTGTCCTCAGGAGCGTGCCCTGGGGCTATTAGCAAAATAGTTTGTTGGTTTTCTTTCTAAAAGGAGAATAAAAATCTTTTTTTCTTCCTATATATGAATAGACATCAAGTGTTTTGGACAGTCTTCACAAGCGTGTGTGTACAAATGAACTCCCATTGACAGCACTGATTTATATTTCCCTGGTTCTCTTCTTTTTTCTCAAATGGAGCCCTGTTGCTACTTCAAATTTCCCCTTTTATTGTCTAGAGTCTTCTGTGCTGTTGATCAAAGTATAAATGCTGTTCAGTGATCTGGAATCCTAATTGTCAAAGTTCTATGCTAAAGCAAGACTTGCTTTTGCTCAAGTGAGGAGAATGTCCCCCATCCTTATTGTATTGCAGTCAGTTAGAAAGAGATCAGAGGAGAACAGCCTTAATCCTCAGTACCTTCCTGAGATCTTGGAGAATGTAGTCATCAGTAATTCATCTGTAGCAGTCTGCTCCTTGAGACTTCCTTGGAGCTGGATCTGGTACACACCAGAGTGCCAGCCTCTGGTCCAGACCTGGTCTCCCTCTCTGCTGACTGCTTATTCTGGTGGTAGCTCCAGTTGGTTGTGATTCTTTCCTCCTTTCAGGTACAATATTCCAGGAGGCTTTTCAAATGCTCTTGGGAATAAGATCCGACTACACTACCTTACTCTCCTAACAGTTTATGAGAGGACTGAACATGTCTGAGTATTAGTGGTGGTAACTTACAGATGGGGGCTTCTCAGGTGGCTCATGGTATAGAATCTGCCTGCAGTGCAGGAGCCACGGAAGTCAAGGGTTTGGTCCCTGGGTCAGAAAGATTCCCAGCAGGAGGGCGTAGCTCCAATATTCTTGCCTGGAGAATCCCATGAACAGAGGGGCCTGGTGGGCTACTGTTCACAGGGTCGCAAAGGGTCAGACAAGACTGAAGTGACTTAGTATGCAACCGTAGAAATAGGAAAAAAAATATATAAACATCTTAAGAGTTGTAATCGTTAAGTAGTAAGATCATGAATAATTTTATTGTTTTAGGCTTTTCTTTATTTTTCATATTTTTATGTTGACCATGTGCTACTTTTATAATCAGAATAGTTAAAACTTATAATAGGTACTTGAAGTACATTATAATTTGAGAGATAGATGATATTCCCTTACATGTAAGAACAACCAGTCTGAATATAATTATCTTAATTATTCACACAGAGGCTTTGTGAATATTTATGGTCCCCTTTATCTAAAGGATTTTTTTTTTTTTTTTTTTACAATTTTTGAGCACAAATTTATCCAGGTAAAATTACAGAGAATTACTTATTCTGAAAAAACTGGACAACAATTGCCAAAACCCTTAGAGTTTTGTGCAGCATTTTAAGTCTACTGGAAGTGAAGTGAAGTGAAAGTTGCTCAGTTGTGTCTGACTCTTTGCCATGGACTATACCTCGCCAGGCTCCTCTGTCCATGGAATTCTCCAGGTCAGAATACTGAAGTGAGTAGCCGTTCCCTTCTCCAGGGGATCTTCCCAACCCAGGGATCAAACCCAGATCTCCCACACTGCAGGTAGATTCTTTACGGTCTGAGCCACTAGGGAAGCCCTAGATGTTTTAAAAAGAAAGATGAAATTTCACCCATTAAAATGAAAAACAAATGCTTTTCTTTAACCCCAGGCATTCCTAAATTCCTCTATTCTCTTACTCAGGAGCTGTTCCTTGACCTGCTTTGGGATTAATGGTTGGTTATCAGTATCTGATAGTGAATGTTGGAATCTGAGCCCCCTAGAGGGAGGTGCTCATTGCTGAATTTCACATAGAGATAGTGATCTCCATTCTCCTCCACTGTACAACAGCAAAGTTGATGTAGAAAGAGAAGTGGCATCAGGTGAGTGAAAGAAGAATTCCACTTTCCCCTTGGATAGCTCGTTGGCTATGGTGGTCCCGTCAGTACTGACCCTTTGACCACAGCTCTCCATTGTTTTGACGGCAGTGGCAGCTGTGCTTTGAGAGTTTGTTAGAAACCTGCTGTTCCTGGATTGAGGATCCATGGCCTCAGGAAACCCATTCAGTGGTCTGTGTTAAAGACAAGAGCTCAGTTACCATCTGATGACATAAAGACACTTCCTGGGAAATCATGCCTCAGGAATTCAAGAAGAATCTCCTCAGAGTGGCCAAATGGGGCTTGAAGTCTTACTCGTTTTATTGTTAAAAGTTCATGGCCTTATTTTGTACCCCAAGCTGAGGATGTGAGAGATTTGGGTTAGACTGTGGTCAGTGTAGGAGAAGGCAATGGCACCCCACTTCAGCACTCTTGCCTGGAAAATCCCATGGTCGGAGGAGCCTGGTTGGGCTGCAGCCCATGGGGTTGGTAAGAGTCGGACACGACTGAGTGACTTCACTTTCACTTTTTACTGTCATGCATTGGAGAAGGCAATGGCAACCCACTCCAGTGTTCTTGCCTGGAGAATCCCAGGGACGGCGGGGCCTGGTGGGCTGCCGTCTATGGGGTCGCACAGAGTCGGACACGACTGAAGAGACTTAGCAGCAGCAGCAGAGGTCAGTGTAGGGGTTTCCCAGGTGGCGCTAGTGGTAAAGAAACTGATTGTCAGTGTAGAAGACATAAAAGACAAAGTTCGATCCCTGGGTCGGAAAGATCCCCTGGGGGAGAGCATGTCAGCCCACCTCAGTATTCTTGCCTGGAGGATCCCCACGGACAGAGTAGCTTGGCGGTCTCAAAGAGTTGGACATGACTGAAGTGACTGAGCAGGTGTGCACAAGGGCAGTGTAGAGGTTAAACCCTGCGTACACTTTGGAAACTGAAACGCCTTGACTCACATTCTATTTCCATTCTTCTAACTGAGAGTTACGTAATGTCCCTGAGCCTCAGTTCATTCATTTGCATAAAAATGAGGACAATAATAATAGTACCTATCTCAGTGAGTAGCTGTAATAAATAAATGAGTTCATTATTTAAAACAAGTGTGTTTTAATTATTGCAGTATAGTAAATGTTCGATAAACAGTAGCTATTATTGTGAAGTTACAGGCTTTCCTAGATATATTGAAGGCAATTTAAGAAAAGCAAGTGCAACTAACACAGTGCTTTGCATACAAAGAAATAATCATTTTAATGAAACAATTGTGAAATGGGAGCAACTGTGGGATGTAGAAGAGGATCCCCATGTGAAATATAACAAGGATGATGGAGGAATACCAGCATCAAGCGGGAACGTGTTATTTGATGCAACCCTTTTGAGACTTTTGGATGTCAACTAGTTAATCTATTAGCCATTCTATCTACATATATTTTTTAATGCATCTTGCTATCTAAGCATTCTTCTTCCTTAACAAAATTTCACATTATCTGTCTATTCAATAAATATGTATCTAAAATAACATAGGTTTTTATACCCTATTGGGGTAGTGGACCTCAAACCGTATGTGTTTTAGTCAGAGAATAAACTGTGTCCAAATTGGGACACACACACCACCCTGGAGAGAGAGGGAGAGATACAGAGGAACAGAGAGAGCTGCTTCTCTTTATCATACAGATGTCTGGCATTCTTATCAATCAAAAAAAAAAAAAAAAGAAAAGTAGAAGAAGCATGGTCTCCATATGTGGTGGACATTCTAACCTTTTGAAAGGTCAGTTCCCCATGGTCATGGTACTTTTGCAACTGTATTCTCTTCCTTGGAAATGCAATATGAGTTTTAGAATTTACATCATCCTGTTGAAAGAGGAATGAGGAAAATCATTCCTCTTTCAAAAATTTCCCTCTAAAACTCAACATGAGTGACAATTCTTTTTATTTGCCATTTATTGTCACTTGTGGTGGGTGGTCTGTTGTTTGTGCTCTTTATATGAGTATTATCCATTTGCTGTCATATAGATTGCAAGTATTGTTCCCAGATAGATGGGTACTTTTTATTTTGCTTCTGGGTGTACGAATATTAAGCTTTTCTAGCCCTGTTGTGCAATCTAGTGTTTTCCTTTGTAATTTTTGCCTTATAGCATTACACTTAAAAAAGCTTTTCATTCTCACCCCTGTTTCATCCTCATCTACATTTCCTTCAGCCTTTCCATTTAGAAACAGTGGTAGTTCTCCATTTCAAGTTAGCCTTTACATTCCTTGATATCTTTGATAGTTTTCTACATAAATGCCACATAAATTTGTCCTGTGATTCCCAGGTATCTGAAATACTTTCTTGTTTTGGGAATAGTAATTTATTTCTGTGATTTTTAAAATGTGTTATTTCAGCTATAAAAGTGGAAATGCAGGCTCTTTCAGTGAGCTCTCTATTCAAATAATTTTTTCATTGATCATCCAGGTCTTTCTTGAAGGACACTCTTGTCGTATGTAAACACTGGGAACTTTGCTTTTAACTTTTTATTTCTTTTTCCTTATTTCTCTTTTCGGAATTTAAAAAAATGGCTACAACTTTTCACTTGGGTTCCTTTACTTGACTAACTACCCCCTACTTGGAAATATTTTGGAATTGTTTTTATTTTAGGAAGTGCATATGAAGGCTGTCTGAAGCTTGAATATCTCAGAATATCTTTCTTTGCCTTTGAGCATCAGTATAAATGTGGCTGGTGGCAGAGTCTCAGGTCACAACTTTTGGCCCTTAAATTAATGTAGATCTAGCCTCAGTTCCTCTGCCATTGTCTGGTGCAGAGGCATCACAGGGTAGCCTGAGCTTGTTTTTTGATCAGTCACATCAGTACAACAGAAGAAGCTATTTTTTTCTTATATCACCTATGACTTTAAGAGTCTTTAGACTTTTTGCCCTTTGTCCCTTTAAGAAAACAGGCTCTTAAGGAGATCTTTAGAAGTAAAGACTATGGAATATTATCTTTGACATGACAACTCATCTCCTCATCATTTGTCTGCTTGTGATGTGGTTAAACTGTTCAGAGAGCTGTGATGAAAATAATGACCTACCGAGACTTTAATTATATTCTATGACCCGTAAGTGCTTTAAAATAATTTTCTAATTTATTTTGCTTCTGATGTTGATTCTTTACTCATGACAATATGCAAGGGTGTATATGAAAATATAATGAATTTCTGTCTGCTTTTTAATGAAGATTTTTAATAAGATAAGAGTCAAGACATATTCAAGCTCTCTGATTAGGGCAAAGATCATCCAGTGATTCTACATTTATTGAACAAAGTGTTGCTCTTCTCTAGCTGCCTTCTGGAGGATGCACCAAGCAGCGTGATTTCACAGCTTCTCAGAGTAATCCCTGAGTAAACTTCTCAGACCTGACCATCTAGAGTATTACTAGGAAAATGCCAAATAAATTGGATAATTTTTGCTAACTTGTCTTTGAAACAGTATGATACACTGCTAGTATAAACAATATAAAGTAATATGCTCTCTTGATAATAAACAACATAAAACATTATCTTTTGGGATAATGTGGTTGGTGTTATATGATTATTTTTGTTTTTGTGATGAGTCTACTAATCTGTGTAATCCAGGGAGAGGAGCATCCAGAAAATGAAGCCAAGTTGAACCTCTGTATCCCAACACAGAGTTAAATCTCAGAGACAAAGTTTTGGGTGGAGTTGAAAAAAGAATAACTTTATTGCTTTTCCAGGCAAAGGGGGCCAAAGTGGGCTGATGCTCTCAGAACTGTATCTTGACATAGAGCGGGTAGTGAGGAGTTTTACAGTAATGATTAAAAGAGAGTGTGAACAGCTCTTGGACGTTCTTCTGACTGATGGTAAGTAAGTGGGAGTCAGCATCATTAACCTTCTGTTCCAATCAGTTTGGCATCTACATGCTTGTGGGTAGCACACAGTTAACTTCCACCTATTCGAGGTTTCATTGTCTGCAAAATAGCTCAAAGATATTATTATACATAAACATGTCCCTTGAGTGGGTACCAGGGTCCTGCCTCAGGGCTGCACTATTGTTTCTTCTGACTGTTTCTCCCTTGTTTCTGCCTCCCCTCCCTTCCCTAATTAGCATCTGTTTGAACCTGCCTGTTGGAACTCAAGGAAAAACATGGAAGCTGAATGAAGCCTATTTCTTATAATCAAAAAGTGGTGGACACAGAAAGGCTTTTGTGCCCAGGAACCCCAAAGATTCCTCTGCAGCTTCACTATCACCTTGAGTTCCAGAATTCATTCACACTGGTTGTAGTGAATGTTCATCTAGGTTCTTGAAATCTGTCAAATGTATTTCCAAATGAGTCCTTTGTGTTGTATCATTTTCTTATGCAGATATTTTATCTAGAATCTTCTGCACTGGTCATATTAATAAAAAAAATAACAAATCATGTCAAATTCTTTTGGTCTGCAAGTGAATATAAATTAATGTAATTCTGTAGCAACAAAGATTCATTTTGGATTATTGCAACAAATTGGATGCACCAAACCATGCTGCTTGGTGCATCCTCCAGAAAGTAGCTAAAGAACAGTCAAAACCTTGGTCAACAAATGTAGAATCACTGGAAGATCTTTGCCCGAATCAGAGAGCTTGAATGTGTCTTGACTCTTAATCTTATTAAAAATCTTCATTAAAAATAATTTTGGATTGCATTCACATGTTCTTGGTATAAGGCAGTGTTTGTAGTTGTGTAGGAAGTAATCACATGGAATTCCTTTTCCTCAGCAGCATGTACTACTTTTTGGTTGCAAGTTATGGGCCCATGAATCTTAGACCTTCAGAGATTCAATTTAGTTTTCTTTTTCTCTCTTAATTGCAATTACCACCACCTATAGTATCTCCTGGGGTTACTTTTCGTTTAAGAATTGCTGCCGAGTGGGACATAATTTCTTCAGGAACTCTCTTTCAGCTCATAAAAACTAAATATATAAGCCATTTCTGCCTTATAGGTTTCACTGCTAAGTTCTGAGGAATTTGGAAGAGAAAAATGAAAATCACCACAATTCTAAGAAGTTGAACTAAGTTGTTCCTTGTTTTTACCTTCCTTTTTTGATAGAATGTGGGCATGTGCAGTCCCAGTAGCTATCAAGTTTATGTGAGATGACTGATTTTACTGATCTTGCCCTCCCAGCTTTACTCATTTTCTCCGGGGGCTCTGTCACTCTCAGTAGACATATTGCTGCATTGAAATAATAGATGTGAGCTAGTGTTAACCACTGGAGAAGGAAATGGCAACCCACTCCAGAAAGTGAATGTGAAGTCGCTCAGTTGTGTCTGACTCTTTGCAACCTAGTGGACTGTAGCCCACCATGATTCTCTGTCCATGGGATTTTCCAGGCAAGAGTACTGGAGTGGGTTGCCATTTCCTTCTCCAGAGGATCTTCCCGACCCGGAATCGAACCCAGGCCTCCCGTATTGTAAGCAAGATGCTTTACCGTCTGAGCCACCAGGGAAATCAACAAATATGGGATGTCCACATTCTGCATGTTCCACATAAAGATTTGGTACTTGCCAGGCTCTTGGAAGTTTAACCTGTAAACTCTTGGATATTATGTCTAAACGGAATGTCTTGGTTATCTGTGAGCCTTGGACCATAGCTGATGCTCAATGCTATCAGCTTGTGACGCATGATGAGGACCTTGACCCACATGGTAACAGCTTGACCTTTGGCAGTTAGCCACACCTAGATGAAAAACCCTCAGTGAAAACCCTGCATGCTCATGTGAGCTCCCCTCCTTGGTAATACTCCCTGTGTATTGTCACAGAGTATTACTGGGAGAATTAAGCACTGTTCACATGACTCCCTTGGGAGAGGACTGCTAGAAACTTGTATTTGATCTTTCCTGGATGCTTCCCTAAGTATCTTTTCTCACTGTTGATTTTTAATCAGCAGGGTTTTTTTCAGTAATAAACTAACCATGAGTATAATGGCTTTGCTGAGTTCTGTGATTATTTCTAGTGAATCATTGAATCTGAAGATGCGCTTGTGGATCCATGGACATATTTGCAATTTTATATTTGGGATAGAAAATATGCCTCAAGGTTTGTTTTAAAAACAAATTTTAAATGGGAAGGATAAAATATTAAGTCATTCTTACTGAAGTGTGAAATTTCCCACTGATAGGGTGAAGGAAAACATTCACTTACTTATTTAAAAAAGATTTACTGAACAACTGTTCTAGTCCAGGATAGATGTGCAAGATGCTAGAGACACTGCAAAAAGCAAAATGGAAGTTTCCAGTTCTCATCAAGATCAGAAAAAGCAAAAAATATAAACAACAAGGAATGAAACATTTCCTGCCATATCAGTAAACAAAGTATGTCACAGTCATCACCAATTGCAGACACCACAAAAGGTAAGCTGGTGAGCCCTAAGGGAACACAGGAAAGAAAGAACACCTGGCATCTAGCAGCCATCAAACTGCAGTCACTCCCCATGGTGAGCCCTAAGAACCCAGGATGTGAAAACAAGATATGTGTCTCAGATAGCTGAAGTGCATATCAAAGGAATGACTTCAGTGAGCCCAAACTCTTGCAACTTTCTATGCCTAGAAAGTGCTTCATCCTTGACTTTGGTTATCTTGCTGTTGTTGTTTAGTTGCCAAGTTGTGTCCAACTCTTTGCAAGCCCAAGAACTGTAGCCTGCCAGGCTCCTCTGCCCATGGGATTTCCCAGATAAGAATACTGGAGTGGGTTGCCATTCCCTTCTCCAGGAGATCTTCCTGGCCCAGGGATTGGACCTGTGTTTCCTGCATTGGCAGGCAGGTTCTTTACCACAAGCATCACCTGGAAAGCCCTTGGAATATCTTGTTTTCTTTAATTAGTAATAAACTTTTGGTATTCAGACTGCATGCCCTTTGTTGCAAAACTTCCATATAACCTGACTGCTCTCCCCCACTATCCAGAGCAGTTTTCTCAGGGCCACTTGATGCTGTCTTTTGGGCTTGAAATCCTAAAAATTCCCACAAAATAAAGCATAACTCTCACCTTTTAGGTTGTGAATATATTTTAAGTCTACTACAGTAGGTAAGCAAATAGCATAATTTTGTTTGTGTTTAGTATTATGGGAGAAAGTAAGGTGATGATAAGGAGAATACCCCGGGAAGTTCACTTTAAGTCAGAAAAGGCTTCTCTGAGAAAACATTTTCAAAAGAGACCAGAAGGTTAGACTGATATACACATTTTAAGAGCGCTGGGAATAATCAACTGCAAATGCTTTAATCTGGGAAAGGACTTGCCTTGTTCCCCAAAGAGAAATGTGGCTAGTATGACTGAAATGTTCTGACAGGAGAAAAAATGGTGTGAGACAAGTTTAGAGAAGGAGTTAGCTACCTGGTGATGCAGTCCTCATAAGTGAATGAAGTGTGTAGTTTAAGAGCAACAAGAAGCCATTAAGAATGTAGAGAATATATTTCTACAGCTGCACTGAATGTTTGAGACCCTGTCAATTAAGTATAACTCATTATCCTGGGAGGGTTTCTAATACTGTGCTGAGGGATTTGGGAGGGGGGCTGGGGGTGTGAGATATGGGGTCTATCTCTCCATGCTGACCTCTGTTGAAGCATTCTTCTTTTCATCTGGTCCTTGATTATGACTCAGGCTGACTGCATTTTTTTTCTTTTTTTGGTCCTGAGAGGGTAACAGGCAGGAAGGCCAGGGGTCTCCAAATGGAGGAAAAAAGCCTGCAAGTGTCAGACATTTTCTCTCTCTTAAGAGGCAGGAGGAAACAGACTAGTGATATTTTTTTCCTTTCTCTATACAAATTTAAAAGGAGGTTTCTCTTAAAATTCTGTGTTGCCATGATGACACCTGGTTTCACTTGAAGTTAACCATTGCCTTTTTCTTATGGAAATACTTGTCTTAAGCTATGCTAATGTACTATGCATTTACCCCAAACTCTGTCTTCAAGTTGGTTCCGCCTTTTGGGCTTGGAACCTACTTGACAGACCAGTATGTTATACTTCGATATTGTTCCTCTAATCTATGTAAATGAAACTATTTGTATGGTGATCTGCCCTTCTTTAAGATTCAAGTTAATCATTTTATGGCCTAAGATAAACCATTTGGAGCCAAGGTTATCCCAAAATACATCTTTTGGGTGAGGGGCCTGGGGCCATTCTAAGTTTTGAGACATTCCTTTCTTTTATTAATAGACTGCTGGTGACTATATAACATCCAGGTAAAGACTAGCAGAGGGGCATTCTTTCTGCCCCTTTCTGATGTCTATGTCAGAAGCTTTCTCTATCTCCTTTATACTTTAGTAAAACTTTATTACACAAAAGCTCTGAGCGATCAAGCCTCGTCTCTGGCCCCAGATTGAATTCTTCTCCTCCGGAGGCCAAGAATCCCAGCATCATAATTCAACAATGACCTTTCAGTCCCTCACCTCAACCATTCAGACTCTATAGATGCCACCTCTTATAGCTCTGCCTGTGTCTTTCTTGAAGACACAAGACATTTTTGGTTTCTTTCCTGGGTTAGAATCTGCCTGCCAGTACAGGAGACACAGGTTTGATCTCTGGGTCGGGAAGATCCCCTGGAGAAGGAAATGGCAACCCACTCCAGTCTTCTTGTCTGAAAAATCCCAAGGACAGAGAAACCTGGCAGGTTGCCGTCCATGCTGTTGGAGAGTCAAACATGACTGAGAGACTGCACGCATGCAAGAAAGCTATTGGAATGTCATGGAACATCGCTTAACTTCAGTTCAGTTCAGTTCAGTCGCTCAGTCGTGTCCAACTCTTTGTGACCCCATGAATCACAGCATGCTAGGCCTCCCTGTCCATCACCATCTCCCGGAGTTCACTCAAACTCATGTCCATCAGATCACTGATGCCATCCAGACATCTCATCCTCTGTCATCCCCTTCTCCTCCTGCTCCCAATCATTCCCAACATCAGAGTTTTTCCAATGAGTGAAATCTTTGCATAAGGTGGCCAAAGTGCTGGAGTTTCGGCTTTAACATCATTCCTTTCAAGGAACACCCAGGGCTGATCTCCTTCAGAATGGACTTGCAGTCCATTTGCAGATCCAACACCAAGGTTGGATCTCCTTGCAGTCCAAGGGACTCTCAAGAGTCTTCTCCAACACCACAGTTCAAAAGCATCAATTCTTCGGCACTCAGCCTTCTTCACAGTCCAACTCTCACATTCATACATGACCACAGGAAAAACCATACCCTTGACTAGATGGACCTTTGTTGGCAAAGTAATGTCTCTGCTTTTGAATATACTATCTAGGTTGGTCATAATTTTTCTACCAAGGGGTAAGCATCTTTTAATTTCATGGCTGCAGTCACCATCTGCAGTGATTTTGGAGCCCCCCCAAATAAAATCTGACACTGTTTCCACTGTTTCCCCATCTATTTCCCATGAAGTGATGGGACCAGATGCCATGATCTTCATTTTCTGAATGTTGAGCTTTAAGCCAACTTTTTCACTCTCCTCTTTCACTTTCATCAAGAGGTTTTTTAGTTCCTCTTCACTTTCTGCCATAAGGGTGGTGTCATCTGCATATCTGAGGTTACTGACATTTCTCCTGGCAATCTTGATTCCAGCTTGTGCTTCTTCCAGCCCAGGGTTTCTCATGATGTACTTTGTTTATAATTTAATAAGCAGGGTGACAATATAAATCCTTGACATACTCCTTTTCCCATTTGGAACCAGTCTGTTATTCCATGTCCAGTTCTAACTGTTGCTTCCTGACCTGCATATAGGTTTCTCAAGAGGCAGGTCAGATGATCTGGTATTCCCATCTCTTAAAGACTTTCCACAGTTTATTGTGATCCACACAGTCAAAGGCCTTGACATAGTCAATAAAGCAGAAATAAACCAGGCAAAGACAATGCAAAAAAAGAAAATTATAGGCCAAGTTCACTGATGAACATAGATGCAAAAATCCTCAACAAAATTCTGGCAAACAATTCAACAACACATTAAAAATCTCATACACCATGATCAAGTTTGGTTTAGTCCAGGGATGCAAGGATTCTTCAATATATGCAAATCAACCAATGTGACACCATATTAATAAACTGAAAGATAAAACCTATATGATCATAATAGATGCAGCAAAACACTTTGACAAATTTTAGCAACCATTTATGATTATAATGCTTCAAAAAATGGGCATAGAAGGAAACTGCCTCAATATAGTAATGGCCATATAGGATAAGCCCACAGTAAACATTATTCTCAATGGTGAAAAACTAAATCATTCCTTCTAAGATCAGGAACAATACAAGAGTGTCCATTTTCATCACTATTATTCAATATAGTTATGGAAGTCCTAGCTATAGCACTTAGAGAAGAAAAAGACAAATAAGGGGAATTCAGATTGAAAAAGAAGGAAAACCCTTACTGTTTGCAGATAACATGATACTATACATAGAAAACCCAAAAGAAACTATCATAAATTACTAGAACTAATCAGTGAGTTTGGCACAGTTATAGATAAAAGGTAAATACACAGGAATAACTTGCATTCGTATATAATAAAAATGAAAAATCAGAAAGAGAAATTAAGGAATCAATCCCATTCACCACTGCAACAGAAAGAATAAAATATCTAGGAATAAACCTAACTAAGAAGATTTAAAAAAAACTGTATATGGAAAATTATTCATTAATGAAAGATATTAAAAAAATACATAAAAGGAGAGAGATTCCATGTTCCTAGGTAGGAAGATTCAATATTGTGAAAATGACTATACTATCAAATGCAATCTACAGATTCAATGTAATCCCTACCAAATACCAATGACATTTTTCACAGACGAAGAACAAAAATTTCACAATTCATATGGAAACACAAAAGACCCCAAATAGCCAAAACAGTCTTGAAAGAATAATGGAACTGGAGGAATCAACCTTCCTGACTTCAGACTATACTACAAAGCTACAATCATCAAGACAGTGTGATACTGGCACAAAAACAGAAATATAGACCAACTGAAAAAGATAGAGAACCCAGAACAAGATAGAGAAACCAACGCACATACGGGTACCTTATTTTTGACAAAATATGCAAGTATATACAACGGGGTAAATACAGCCTCTTCGATAATTGGTTCTGGGAAAACTAGACAGCTACATGCAAAAGAATGACATTAGAACATTTCCTAATGCCATACACAAAGATATTGATTACTCAAAATGGATTAAAAACCTAAATGTAAGACCAGAAACTATAAAATTCTTATAGGAAAACACAGGCAGAACATTTGATGACATAAATCAAAGCAAGATCCTCTATGACCCACTTACTAGAGTAATGGGAATTAAAAAAAAAAAAAGTGGGACCTAATTAAACTTAAAATCTTTTGCACAGAAAAGGAAATTACATTCAAGGTGAAAAGACAACCCTCAGAATGGTAGACAATAATAGCAAAGGAGACAACTGACAAAGGATTAATTTTCAAAATATACAAGAAGCTCATACAACTCAGTGAGAAGAAAAACAAACAACCCAGTCAAAAAATGGGGAAAACACCTAAACAGACATTGCTCCAAAGAAGACATACAGATGGCTAGCAAACACATGAAATGATGCCCAGCATCACTCTTTATTACAGAAATGNGAGCATTCTTTTGCATTGCCTTTCTTTGGAATTGGAATGAAAACTGACCTTTTCCAGTCCTGTGGCCACTGCTGAGTTTTCCAAATTTTCTGGCATGTTGAATGCAGCACTTTCACAGCATCATCTTTCAGGATTTGAAACAGCTCACCTGGAATTCCATCACCTCCACTAGCTTTGTTCATAGCAATGCTTTCCAAGGCCCACTTGACTTCACATTCCTGGATGTGTGGCTCTAGGTGAGTGATCACACCATCATGATTATCTTGGTCTTGAAGATCTTTTCTGTACAGTTCTTCTGTGACCCAACAGTGGTTCACAGAAGTGAAGTGACTTGCTTGAGGTCACATACTAACCAGTGGGACAGGGGTTTGAGACTAGATCTGCTCAGCTCCAGAGATACATTCTTTGAACTTATGGGGCAATCTTATGTCGGTTTAAGAAGTGGAGGTCAAATGTAGATTTCACATCTGATGTACCTAAGTTTAAGCCTAACTTTTTAACATTTTCGATCCTTTATTAAAAAAAAAAAAAATTTTTTTCCAGACCGCACCCACTGTGTTTGTGAGGAAGGGTACATACAGGTCAAAGAGACATGAGTTTAAATCTTGGCTCTACCATTTGTAAACCTTGTGATATCTCTTGTGCCTCAGTTTCCTCACCTATAAAATGGGATAATAGCAATACCTATTTCACAGACTTATTGTAGGTATTAAATGAGTGTGCAGGCATGCTCAGTTGCTTCAGTTGTGCACGACTCTTTGCGGCCCTATGGACTGTAGCCTACNCCTCTGCCTTTTCTAAAACCAGCTTGAACATCAGGGAGATCATAGTTCACATATTGCTGAAGCCTGGCTTGGAGAATTTTGAGTATTACTTTACTAGCGTGTGAGATGAGTGCAATTGTGCGGTAGTTTGAGCATTCTTTGGCATTGCCTTTCTTTGGAATTGGAATGAAAACTGACCTTTTCCAGTCCTGTGGCCACTGCTGAGTTTTCCAAATGTACTGACATATTGAGTGCAGTACTTTCACAGCATCATCTTTCAGGATTTGAAATAGCTCAACTGGATTTCCATCACCTCCACTAGCTTTGTTCATAGTGATGTTTTCTAAGGCCCACTTGACTTCACAGTCCAGGATGTCTGGCTCTAGGTGAGTGATTACACCATCATGAGTATCTTGGTCATAAAGATCTTTTTTATACAGCTCTTCTATGTATTCTTGCCATCTCTTCTTAATATCTTCTGTTTCTGTTAGTTCCATACCATTTCTGTCCTTTATAGAGCCCATATTTGCATGGAATATTCCCTTGGTATCTCTAATTTTCTTGAAGAGATCTCTAGTCTTTCCCATTCTGTTGCTTTCCTCTATTTCTTTGCATTGATAGCTGAGGAAGTCTTGCTTAACTTAAGGCCATGAATAAAAGCATGAGATATGCCCATTAGGTGGATGAAGAATATTACCAATCTTCTACTGATAAGCTAATCCTAGTTTGACCTCCTCAGGTCAGACACTCTCTCCTCTGATATGAAGGAGGAGTTAGTGATAAAAGCCTCATGCCTAGTCAAAGAAGGTGGTCTTCCCCCTTTGCTGCTTCCTTTGACTATAAGAGTGTGATGCACTCAACCCTCGGGGAAAAGCTCCCTCCCCTGCCCTTTTGCAACTCCTGCACACATTGTATGCTAGTAAATCTGTTTCTTGCTCATCACTTTGCCTCTCACTGAATTCCTTCTACACTGAGACACAATGAACCTGAGCCTCAGTAAGTCAAGACATCAGGTAAGTGATTTTAATGAAAATGTTTTGGGTTTGAGTCCCAAGCAGGGTTTTGTCCAGGTTTGAGTCCCTGCACATGTGGTCAAGTTCCAGTTTGAGGTGAACAATTTCAGTTTGATGAAGATGGAGAGGAGGAAGGCAGAATGACTAGTTTACCATTTGGTGTGGACTAACTCATGCTGGGAGGGATTGGGGGCAGGAGGAAAAGGGGACAACAGAGGATGAGATGGCTGGATGGCATCACTAACTCAATGGACATGAGTTTGAGTGAACTCTGGGAGTTGGTGATGGACAGGGAGGCCTGGTGTGCTGCAACTCATGGGGTCACAAAGAGTCGGACATGATTGGGCGACTGAACTGAACTGAACTGATTTCTAATGACAACCAGTACATATGTATTTGATAACTAGGAGACCATAATTTAAAATCATAATCTTACACAAATGAATTTACTTATGAAACAGAAATAGACTCACAGACATAGAGAACAGACTTGTGATTGTCAAGGAGAAGGGGGTGGGGAAGGGATGGATTGGGAGTTTGGGATTAGCAGATGGAAACTATTATATATAGAATGATTAGACAATAAGGTCCTACTGTCCAGGAACTATAATCAATACCCTGTAATAAACCATAATGAAAAAGAACATGAAGTATTATGGAATAACTTTGTTGAACACTTGCATGATCAGTTGTGTCTGACCGTTTTCATCCCCATGAACTGCAGCCCACCAAGCTCCTCTGTCCATGGAATTCTCCAGGTAAGAATACTGGAGTGGGTTGTCATTTCTTCCTCAGGGGATCTTCCCCACCCAAGGATTAAACCTGCATCTCCTGCTGCTCCTGCATTGGCAGGCAGGTTCTTTACCATTAAGCCACCCGAGAATCCCAAATTTAAGGTTGTCCAAGGTTTCAGTTGTGGCCTGCGGGATTTAGTTCCCTGACTGGAGATTGAAGCCACTCCCCTGCTCTAAAGCATAGAGTCTTAACAGCGGGACCACCAGGGAAATCCATCTCTTTGCTGTACAGTAGAAATTAATACAACAATGTTAATCAACTATATTTCAATAGAATTAAAATAAATTAAAAAAATATAAATTGGCTTACATCATCAGAAAATATAGTCTCTTACTATTTTTCATTAAATTCAGAATATCTGGAATGTTCAAAATGATTCTACCAAATTTCCTCCTTTCCTTTTGGTATCACCCTGTATCTAATTTGATTCTTCTTTGATCTTTATGTAGGAAATTGTATTTTCAGTAGTTTGTGGTGTCCTCAAAGAAATTAGAAGGAAGGATTGGGGGGTGGATTTTCTGAGAATTAAAATAGTAAACCATTACAAATTTATTATTCAAGGTATATACCCAAATCCTAGCATCTGCCAGACACAACAAAGATTTGAGGTCTAGAAAGCATGAATGAATGAAAGTCATTTTATCAAGATATAAAGGTCCTCGATCCTATATGATTTAACTCTATAAATGAAAAAAAAATTCTAACGAAGAAATGCTCTGATCATATCTATGGATAGAGAAGGAGTTTTGGGTGAAGTGGGGGACATATTCGTCACCTTGCAAACTCAATAAAAGAATAAGGGTGATAAATTTTAGCAGTAAAGTCCAAGGCACTCAGAGCACACCCTCCCCTCACCTACTGTGTCTCAGGAGAAGCCCTAAAGGCAGTTGCAAGAGGCCCCAGGTTGTGTTAATCCAAGATCGTAACATATTTGAATAATATACTTAGCTTCTCTTGGTCTGAATCTAGACCTACCAAGCACACTTTTGAATATTTTGACTATAAGTTGGTTTCTCATGCAAATCTTACAGTAAAGGGGCAAGATAGCAGGAAGACACAGGCTCCCAATCCTCTTGACAATATTTACTATTGTATTGGAAAAAATTGCTATTCTGAATTTTTCATGCCTTCCTGAATTTTGCATCCATGAATCCTTCTCTAAAGTATGGATCCAGGATGCTAACCAGACAGGTTTCTGGGCTCAAAGGATGATTTTTTAAAAAGACCTTGGTTTATGTTAAATGCATCATGTTGCTCCATCCTGTAAGCTGCTAGGATTTTGCCAGAAAACAGAATAAACCCTGGGTAGTTCAAGTGGAGAGAGTTAATTAACAGCCTACTTGCCCAGGTGTAGGTCACAGTTAATAGAATGCATGTGGGATGGTGAGGTTTCCACAAGAGCAAAAGGGAAAGTCTGCCTCACTCTTGGTGCCAGTGAGACAAGGCAAAGAAGTGGATTGATTGGAGTCCAGTGAAAGCTAAAGCCACGGAGGAGAGGAGATCCAGTGGGAGCTGTGGTTATGGAGAAAAGTGGACATTTTAAGCGGTTGCCTTATAGAGCAGAGAAATATGGCAGAGTGCCACAGCTCTCTCCCCTCTGGCACTCTGATTTGCTCACCATTTCTATTGACCTGCATAAAGCTGGTCAGCAAGAGAGCTCAGAAGAAATTAGTCTCTCAAGCCATAGAGCAGACAATGAAGGATGTAGGAGACAGGAAGAATAAAAGAAAAGCAGTCCCCAGCAAGGGCCACAAAAGAAATTTATAATTATTGATAAACTGGATGCTATAAAGCGTGAGATTCTTAGAACAAGTCCAGAGGGAACAGTTCATAATCTTGAAAACAAGATATGATCCTGGAGACGGAAAACCTACCCCAGAATGTTTCTCAGCTGACATCTCAGAGTCACATGTTTTAAGTATCTGGTGGAAAAATCTATAGACGAAAACATTAGTCTTACTTGAAGTGAAGTGAAGTTGCTCAGTCATGTCCGACTCTGCGACCCCATGGACTGTAGCCTACCAGGCTCCTCTGTCCATGGGATTTTCCAGGCAATAGTCCTGGAGTGGATTGCCATTTTCTTCTCCAGGGGATCTTCCCAACCCAGGGATCGAACCTGGGTCTTCCGCATTGTAGACAGACGCTTTACCGTCTGAGCCACCAGGGAAGTCTACATTTAGTCTTACTTACTAATTTGTTATTGATGACTGCTTCCTAATTAATCAATGGTTAATGGTCATTTTGTTCTTTGGCCCTGAAGGCCACATGAGTTATAGTTTAACTCCCGTATGTTCTTTCATTCACGGCTGAAAGTATAATAAAGCTGGCTTGGGTTCAGTTTCAGCACCTTCACTTCGGAGCGGTGTTGGTCCCCTGATCCTCACTTTTCTCTGAATTCTTGTGTCTCAGTTCTCATTCTCTCACTGTGTTGCGCTTTTGGAAACCCTCCTTGTCGAGCTGGTCTCAACAGAGGGGAAGCTGGATGAGTTGGGGTGGGTAGGGTATGCTGGGGAAACAGGAGCGGCAACAGCATAAACGTGAAGAGACAGCCGCCTGGACATGAAGGAATAACATCATGCATCTCAGCTTGGGGCTGAACCCACAGTCTTTTAATTGAAATCACACTTGATCTAAGGCCCTGTGAAACTCAGGTTCTTGATGCCTCATCAAAGAAAGAATTCAGTGACAGAAAGTGAGAGGTAAGAAGTGAACTTATTTAGAGAGAAACATACTCCACAGATAGAGTATGGGCTGTCTCAAAAGGTGAGAACAGCACTAAAGTATGGGGTTACCAGTATTTATGCTGCTGCTGCTGCTAAGTCGCTTCAGCCGTGTCCGACTCTGTGCGACCCCATAGACAGCAGCCCAATAGGCTCCTCTGTCCCTGGGATTCTCCAGGCAAGAATACTGGAGTGGGTTGCCATTTCCTTCTCCAAAGCATGAAAGTGAAAAGTGAAAGGGAAGTCGCTCAGTCGTGCCTGACTCTTAGCGACCTCATGGACAGCAGCCCACCAGGCTCCTCCGTCCATGGGATTTTCCAGGCAAGAGTATGGAGTGGGTTGCCATTGCCAGTATTTATAGGTGTGCATAATTTCGTAGAGAGGAGTATTCCAGCTATTTTGGGGAAAGCATGGGGATTTCCAGGAATTGGGCCACTGACCACTTTTTGACCTTCATGGTCAGCCTTGGAACTGTCTTGGTACTGGTAGATGTGTCTCTTAACTTGCTGATGAGTTACAATGACTGTATACTGGGGCTCAAGGTCTAGTGGAAGTCAATTCATCTGCCATCTTGGACGTATTTTGTTCTAATCAGTTTATGCTGTGTCTTCAGGCTATGTCATTTTTTAGGGGTTGTGCTCTCTTCCCTTCCCTCCTGTTCCAGTAGCACAAGTGAACAAATTCTTTCTCCTTTATAATTAGAATTTATGAGTTTGTTTTCTGATATAATTTTCATAGGGCCAATGAAATGTATTGTGTATTTGTGTATAATATCAATCTATCAAAATTCTTAGTTTTAACCTTTTCAGAAAGGTTCTTATTCTGAGAGCAGAAGCTGGGCTTTTGAAGTTCCAGGGTTGCTCTGAATTCAAAACAGACTAATTTTCTGGGGTATTTGTTGTTTTTTGAGTTTGCTTAAAGCAAAAGGTAAAAAAGTAAAGATTTCACATTGCTCATGTGGTACAAAAGCATAAACTTCTGCATACAAAGATATACACAGAATATATGGAACAAAATAATGTGTCATTCCCATTAGTGAGAATTTTTATTGTTTAGGAAATACAATGCCATCCTTGTTGAAAACCCGTTCTGGAAAAAATCAGTTGACCTTTCACATCACACATGGAAAATATCTTTACCTGCTTAGTTTCTATGGAATGTTTGAAGGTCAGGATAATTATACCACATAACTATCATTCACAGAATTTCACTTGACTTCTATAACCACTTCTGAATTTCAAGCTTTAAAGGCATGCAGAAAAAGAGTTATAAAAGTTAATCCTCAAAACTTTTCCCTCTATACTCATAACTCAGAAATAAAAAGAGAACAAAATGAAAAAGCAAAAACATCAACTATTTGAATTTCCATGTACAAATAAAATAATGATTGAAAAATAATTTGTGAGTAGGGACCATACATATATGAGCAATGACATTTGCAGTGTTATGTAAGATACTGGCTATGGTATTTATCCTCATTAACAGAGATTGACCCATAAGAGAAATTTGAAAGAGGTTTGGAAGTTTATACAAAAAAGATCTTAATGACTCAGATAACCATGAGGGTGTGATCACTCATCTAGAGCCAGACATCCTGGAGTGTGAAGTCAAGTGTGCCTTAGGAAGCATCACTGTTAACAAAGCTAGTGGAGGTGATGGAATTTCTGAGCTACTTCACATCGTAAAAGATGATGATGTGAAAGTGCTACACACAATATGCCAACAAATTTGAAAAACTCAGCAGTGGCCACAAACTAGAAAAGGTCAGCTTTCATTCCAATCCCAAACAAGGCAATGCCAAAGAATGCTCAAACTACCACACACTTGCACTTATCTTACATGCAAGCAAAGTAATGCTCAAAATTCTCCAAGCCAGGCTTCAACAGTACATGAATTGGGAACTTCCAGATGGATTTAGAAAAGACAGAGGAACCAGAGATCAAATTGCCAACATCCCCTGGATCATCGAAAAAGTAACATAGTTCCATAAAAACATCTATTTCTGCTGTACTGATTATGCTAAAACCTTTGACTGTGTGCATCAGAACAAACTGGAAAAAATTCTTCAAGAGATGGAATACCAGACCACCTGACCTGCCTCTTGAGAAACATGTATGCAGGTCAGGAAGTAACAGTTAGAACTAGACGGACTGGTTCCAAATTGGGAACAGAGTATATCAAGGCTGTATATTGTCACCCTGCTTATTTAACTTATATGCAGAGTATATCATGCAAAATTCCAGGCTGGATGAAGCACAAGCTGGAATCAAGATTTCTAGGAGAAATATCAATAACCTCAGATACGTAGATAACATCACCTTTATGGCAGAAAGCCAAGAGGAGCTAAAGAGCCTCTTGATGAAAGAGGAGAGTAAAAAAGCTGGCGTAAAACTCAACATTAAAAAAAACCTAAGATCATGGCATCCAGTCCCATAGCTTCACGGCAAATAGATGGGGAAACAGTGGAAACAAAGTGACAGACTTTATTTTTTGGGGGGCCCCAAATCACTGCAGATGGTGACTGCAGCCATGAAATTAAAAAACGCTTACTCCTCAGAAGAAAAACTCTGACCAACCTAGGCAGCATATTAAAAAGCAGAGACATTACTTTGCCAACAAAGGTATGTCTAGTCAAAGCTATGATTTTTCTATGATCAAAGCTATGATTTAGTCATGTATGGATGTGAGAATTGTGTTGCAGGAAGGGGGACCCCTTCCAGGGTCCGAAACTGGGCTCTTGCCTAAACACTCGGAAATGAATTGTCTGAGGAGACATATGTGCTGACAAAGTAGGAGATTTTATTGGGAAAGGGCAGCCGGGTGGAAAGCAGTAGGGTAAAGGAACCCAGGAGAACTGCTCTGGCTCGCAGTCTCAGGTTTTATGGTGATGGGATTAGTTTTCGGGTGGTCTTTGGCCAATCATTCTAATTCAGAGTCTTTCCTGGTGGTGCACGCATTACTCAGCCAAGATGGATGCTAGCGAGAGGGATTCTGGGAAGTGGACGGACATGCTGTGTCTCCTTTTGACCTTTCCCCAACTCTTCTGGTTGGTGGTGGCTTATTAGTTCCGTATTCCTTGCCAGGATCTCATGTCACAAAACAACGCATGTGAATGGTTACTAAAGGGCCTGGCCAGGGTGGGCAGTTTCAGTCACTGTGCTTCCCCTAACACTTGGACCATAAAGTTGAGTGCCAGCGTATTGATACTTTTGAACTGTGGGGTTGGAGAAGACTCTTGAGAGTCCCTTGGACTGCAAGGAGATCGAATAAGTCAATCCTAAAGGAAATCAGTACCAAATATTCATTGGAAGGACTGATGCTGAAGCTGAAACTCCCAATACTTTGGTCACCTGGTGCAAAGAACTGATTCACTGGAAAGATCCTGATACTGGGAAAGATTGAAGGCAAGAGAAGAAGGGGATGACAGAGGATGAGATGGTTGGATGGCATCACCTATGTGATGGACATGAGTTTGAGCAAATTCTGGGAGTTGATGATGTTAGGGAAACCTGCCATGCTGTAGTTCATGGGGTCACAAAGTGTCAGACACGACTGAGTGAGTGAACTGAGCTGAACTGGAAAGTTTACAGAATTTCTGANCTATGTGATGGACATGAGTTTGAGCAAATTCTGGGAGTTGATGATGTTAGGGAAACCTGCCATGCTGTAGTTCATGGGGTCACAAAGTGTCAGACACGACTGAGTGAGTGAACTGAGCTGAACTGGAAAGTTTACAGAATTTCTGAGAACACTGGAGAAACAGGCTTGGGAAACATGCAGGAATAAACAGACCTTTCCACTGGAGCTAGTCTTATGACATAGGTCCCTACTGCTGTTACTTATCACTGGACTCCAGACCTTACCTGGTCTTCTGTGGACAATGGTTACAGCTATGGTCCCACTACTTGCTATTCAGGAATGGACACTCTTGTATCACTAATGGCTGAATCATAGTTCCAGCCTATGTCACAAGCCTATACCCTATCTAGAAGTAATTTATTGTTAAGAGGATCTGAATTTTTTTGGTGTTCAAGCTGGTTTTAGAAAAGGCAGAGGAACCAGAGATCAAATTGCCAACATCCGCTGGATCATGGAAAAAGCAAGAGAGTTCCAGAAAAACATCTATTTCTTCTTTATTGACTATGCCAAAGCCTTGACTGTGTGGATCACAAGAGACTGTGGAAAATTCTGANCTCCGAGAGATGGTGATGAACAGGGAGGCCTGGTGTGCTGCAATTCATGGGATCGCAAAGAGTTGGACATGACTGAGGGACTTAACTGAACTGATGGGGAAAGATAGGTGCACTCATCTTGCTGTCAAGATTCCTAAGTTTGAGAATTCCACAAGCAAGTCAGAATATTTAGATGGTGGGTGATCAAACTAAGACAAAAGCTAAACGAACCTTAAGCACAGTTAATATAGATGTGTGTATGCATGCTCAGTCGCTTCAGTCGTGTCCGACTCTTTGCGAACCTATGGACTGTAGACTGCCAGGCTCCTTGTCTATGGGATTCTCTAGGCAAGAATACTGGAATGGATTGCCACACCCTCCTTCAGGGGATCTTCCTGACTCAGTGATTTAATCCTCCTATATCTTCTTCATCGCAGGTGAAATCTTTTCCGCTGAGCCACAGGGAAAGCCCTAATTTAGATGTAGAGTCTAGTATTATCTCTAGCACAAACAGAACAAATTTGAAAGAAGGTTCCAGATGTAACACAAAAAGATTTAGACAGACTAAAAGAAAAGTTACCTGATTAGGAAATGTCAAACATACCATACCTAAGTGATTATGGTGTCTCCTTTCCAGAGATCTTTTAAGATAAGCTTCTCATTTGATTCAGTTCAGTTCAGTAACTCAGTCATGTCTGACACTTTGTGAACCCAGGGACTGCAGCACGCCAGGCTTTCCTCTTCATCATCAACTCCTGGAGCTTGCTCAAACTCATGTTCATTGAGTTGGTGATGCCATCCAACCATCTCATCCTCTGTCATCCCCTTCTCCTGTCTTCAATCTTTCCCAGTATCAGGGTCTTTTAAAATGAGTCAGTTCTTTGCATCAGGTGGCCAAAGTATTGAAATTTCAGCTTCAGCATCAGTCCTTCCAATAAATATTCAGGAAATATTTCCTTTAGGATTGACTTATTTGATCTCCTTGCAGTCCAAGGGACTCTCAAGAGTCTTCTCCAGCACCACAGTTCAAAAGCATCAATTCTTTGGCACTCAGCTTTCTTTATGGTCCAACTCTCACATCGATACAGGACTAGTGGAAAAACCGTAGCTTTGACTATAAAGACCTTTGTTGGCAAAGTGATGTCTTTGCTTTTTAATATGCTGTCCAGGTTTGTCACAACTCTTCATCCAAGAAGCAAGTGTCTTTTTTTTCCAGAGGTACAAATGTTTTATTATATACAATTACATTATAGAAATTTACTATAAAGCTAATCAATTTTTCTTTTAGATGNCTTTTTAATATGCTGTCCAGGTTTGTCACAACTCTTCATCCAAGAAGCAAGTGTCTTTTTTTTCCAGAGGTACAAATGTTTTATTATATACAATTACATTATAGAAATTTACTATAAAGCTAATCAATTTTTCTTTTAGATGGCAAGTGTCTTTTAATTTCGTGGCTGCAGTCACCATCTGCAGTGGTTTTGGAGTCCAAGAAATAAATTATTTGATTGGAGAAATGTAAATATATGTTCTATATTATCGCTTTGAGTTTGCAATGTTTGATTTAATTGATCCTTATTTTGAAAGTTGTATTTTTTAAAAATACTTTTGATGCGGACCATTTTTAAAGTCTTTATTGAATTTGTTACAATCTTGCTTCTGTTTTACGTTTTGGTTTTTTGGCCCTGAGGTGTGAGATCTTAGCACTCTGACCAGGGATCGAACCCACACCAACTTCATTGGAAAGTGAAGTTTTAACCACTGGAACACCAGGGGAATCCTGAAAATTGTATTCTTAAATGAGGTTAGAGATTAGAATAAACACAAAGAAGACGAAAACTTAATAAGAACTGATAAGTGGAAAAGGGCAGAGTCATAGTAGGATCTGATGAGTAGTTTAAGATCACTTGCTATGCTTCTTAGCAGAAATAACCTGAAGAAGCACATGAAGTATATTAATACTGTAAATACACTAGGTGTTTCAAAAATGTAAATGTATGTCTCTTAAAATAGACAACCAAATGATGCAATTTAGTCTTAATATTCTAGTTTGAATTTATTTTGAAATTAGTTTCAAGGTGACCCATGTCCTTGTTTCTTAACAGAAATTGAGAATGAAGGTCAGGATCCTTGTTTGAAATTTAATTGAGTGTTTCTAAATAGGATGACAATTTTGGATGAATTCTATAGGTGTTTGTTAAATCAGTTTTATACTGAAAGCACCAGTCAATCAATCAGTCAGCTCAGTTGCTGAGTCGTTTCCGACTCTTTGCAACCCCATGAATCGCAGCACGCCAGGCCTCCCTGTCCATCACCAACTCGCAGAGTTCACTCAAACTCATGTCCATCGAGTTGGTAATGCCATCCAGCCATCTCATCCTCGGTCGTCCCCTTCTCCTCCTGCCCCCAATCCCTCCCAGCATCAGGGTCTCTTCTAATGAGTCAACTCTTCACATGAGGTGGCCAAAGTACTGGAGTTTCAGCTTCAGCATCAGTCCTTCCAATAACACCCAGGACGAATCTCCTTCAGAATGGGCTGATTGGATCTCCTTGCAGTCCAAGGGACTCTCCAACACCACAGTTCAAAAGCATCAATTCTTCTGCTCTCAGCCTTCTTCACAGTCCAACTCTCACATCCATACATGAC